>JAOEHX010032694.1:0-16278 GCA_025448015.1 Bolborhynchus lineola | reverse complement strand
GCCAGGTTGGACAGAGCCTTGGGTGGCATGGTTTAGTGGGAGGTGTCCCTGCCCATGGCAGGGGGGTTGGAATTAGGTGATCCTAAGGTCCTTTCCAGCCCTAACTATTCCGTGATTCTAGGATTCTATGACTGAGTAAGCAAGATGGTCTGATAGTTCGCTTCCAGTCTGGCTTTGGTTCATCAGTTGGACAGTCCCATAAGGAAGGACTTTCCATAGCACTGGCATGAGCACCTCTAGGAGATTTCACAGAGATTTACATATGCATATTTGAAATAATTGCAAGCGGCGGACCTACTGTTAAATTTCTCAAATTGGTTGAGTCTACTAGCAGAGTAAAAGCATTAGAGATGACATTAATATCTCTTGTCCTCTCTGACTCCTGACTGCCCCTGGAGGGAATCAAATATAACTATTTTGCTTGTCTCTGAGCAGCACCCAGAGAGTCTGTAATCTTCCCCAAATTTCATGCTATTTCTACACTCGATCTTGTGCACATTTTTGCAGTTAAAGAGTTTGCTGTATATGTAAGCTCATCCATCTGCCTTGTTAAAGGAAAAAATCTTCTAATAAAAACATGGAGATCTGTATATTTAATATAGTAAACAGATGGTAGTCTCTCATGGCCAAGTATTTTTGTTCAGTAGTTGTCAAATATGACTTTTACAGAAAGTTCCTGTCTGCAAAGGTTTGGGTTTAGTGGTTGTTTCATTTCTGTAGATTAAATGGTTCCTCAAAAAGCTTTACAAGCCATTGGGTCCCATTAGAAACTTTCTGCTTAGAAATGGGTTGTTGCCGTTTCAGTATAACAATAGAGAATGTGTCAATATCTTCTTTTATTTAAAATTCTCCTGAAACATGAAAATGGCAGACTTAGCCTTTGAAGGCTCATTTTCATTTCTTTTTTAAATGCATTTTTAAATGCATTTGCAAATTCCTGGGCTATTTAGGGGGTTGGGTTTTTTTTCCAACCTTCCAATCTTCCTTATGCATAAACTAGTTTCTACTCCCTTCCTCTCTGCTACCCAGACTAGAAAACACTATTTATGATAACATGTGACTGTCCAAAATACTTCATGAAACTGACAGCAAGATTTTTTGACCCAGCACAGAGAGGAATTATTTTCTACTCCTGGAGTTTGGCTGCTATTCTATGTGTCTTGGGTTCTGCAGGCAATTCAGATGTGGCAAAGTCAAAAGATGAACAACAGTAATGAAGACCTACTGTCTTTGATTCAGTATGCTGCAATGATCCATAGGTTGCAACACTTCTCCACTACTCAGCCATTTTCGTGAAATATCTAGGCAACAGATTTTGGTTTTCATGTATTAAATATGTGACTAGGCACACTAAGAGAGCTAGTCCAGTGGCATCTACGCTTAAGGTCAACAGCCATGTAGCTCTGTGCTTCAGGGACCTGTCAGAATACGAGACCTGCTCCTGCAAAATGAGTAATTCTATTTGGAAAAAGGAGGATAGGAAATTTCACACATAATCTGAAATTAATACCATGACTCATTCTCATGAATAGGCCTCAAATTAGGATGTAGATTGAATCATTTTCTGTGTCTGTAGAAGGAACTGATCCTGCCATGAGGCTTGGAGAGAAAAGGCTCCTAACACATTCCTTGATGGTAATGGGTGGGGGGGTGTGTGTGGATATGGGGGAAGACTTGAAAAATAGATCATCATTTGTGAGTAACAGCTGCTGGCTTCTCTGCCAGCCTCCTGCCTCCATCTTCCATTGTGTTGTTCAAAATGCCCTGTATCAAAGATAGGTCCAGTAAAGGGCAGCTCGAGTGGATAAATGAACAGTACAAAACTTCTAGAAGCTATGTTTGGAGGAAGTAAAAGCCATTTGTTGAAACTTCTTCTTCAGACCATTTTGCCAGCAGCTAACTGAGAATTCCTTCTTCAGTTTTGCTCTCCAGCCTTGGAGGACACAGGCAATTATCAAAATTGCCTGACAAATAAAAAGAATGAGAAATAAGTTTAGAGGTGGTTTTCAAAAGTAATAAGGGCAGCTGACTAACCAAGTCCAATTTAAAAAACCAAAAAGAATGAGTTCTTAATTTCTCTTTGTTTTAATAAAGAACAAAATTCATTTTATAAGTTCAAGTGACCAATCTCAAAATCATTACCACCATAGTTCTATTTGGGTAACTTGGGAACATTTTATATTTTCATTCCTTTCCTTTTTGTTTAAATATTAGTTGTGGTGAACAGTCACTGTTTTAATCAAGAGCTGTGCATTTTAAATATTTGTGTTCATTGTAGCCAAGAAGTCTGCGGAGTCAGTGTTTTGGCCAATTAAGCTTTAATAAGGACAGAATGTTTCAACGTTAAAATATACAAATTGCATCTGATTCACTGGCATATGCTACCTATCTTGTTATGGCACTCAGTCTTTCTTCTTAATCTAAATGGTTCAGCTACAGCCTTTCATTTCTAAGTAACAACATGAGCCTCCAATTGCCAACAGAGCTGCTACAAAACCAGAGTGAATGCTGTCTTTATAGCACATCAGCTGTGTAATAGAACAGCTAGCAGGTAGTCTCATGATTCTTTATTATTGTCATGGTTTAAGCCCATCCAGTAACTCGGAACCATGCAGCCATTCACTCACACTCCACTATCTCCCCCAGCTCCGGGCAGGATGAGGAAGAGAATCAAAAGAATGTAAAGCTCATGGGTGAAGATAAGAACAACCCAATAGCTAAAGTATAATAATAATGTAATAATAATAATGGAAATAACAAAAGGAGAGACTATAAAACTAAAAAAGGAAAGGAAAAAAAGAAACAATAAGCACAAGTAATGCATAATACAATTGCTCACTGCTCGCCAATCGATACCCAGAGCAACCCAAGCAGTGATCTGGGATTTCCAGGTAACTCCCCCCAGTTTATATAGTGAGCATGACGTGCTGTGGTATGGAATACCTCTTTGGTTAGTTTGGATCAGGTGTCCTGTTCTCTGCTCCCTACTGGCTTCTTGTGCCCCTACTCACTGGCAGATCATGAGACTGAAAGGTTCTTGATCAGGGTAAGTGCTACTGAGCAACAACTAAAACATCATTGTGTTATCAACATTGTTCTCAGATTAAGGCAGAAACACTGCACTGAACCAGCTACTAGGAAGGAGAACAATAACTGTTACAGCTGAATCAGGTCTTTTATGAATTTAATTGCCATCTCTCTTCTTTACCCTCTATTTGAATTTTCCTGTTGTTTATGTCCTGTAACAGGAAATGCATGGGCATTGTTTTGGTACTCTGGGGACAGGATGGGTTGTGATAGCTCGAGGCACACTGAAAGGACACAGGAATTACTGGAAGTTCTATTTGTCTCAGGCTGAAAGTCTGAATTCTCCAAAGCCATCCATGCAGCTTCATCCTTTGAGAGTTAAATTGACTGTACCTCTCCTGACCCTTTGCCTATGAAAAAGAGTTTCAGTAAAGGTCAGAAGTAATTGATTAAGGCCAACATACAACCTCAATGAAGGCTGATAATCTCAGATGGCATTAATTTCTTAAAATTATGAATCCTTGCTAATTTTCTCATTTGTGCAAATTTCTAAACACAGATTGAACATAACCAGCTCCACGGCCCTGTGGTCACTTGTGCTGGCTTCAGGAGATGTAAAGCCACCTCCTCTCCCTTCTGTTTCTTGACATTTCTGCAACCTAGGTTTCTGCTGTTAATTCTGTATTTCAGATTACATTCTCCTTGGTTTTCACAACATACATATTCCTAAATCAGATCTTATTTTATCCTTTTGGGTCAGATTGCTAATTTCTCTTGATTTAGAGAAATTCTGCTTATCTTGCCCACATTTTTAAGTCTCCTAAGTTAGGCAGTGTCCTGGAATTTCCTTTACAGTGAGTCTTGCTTTTATTTCTTCAACCTTATGGCACTGTACTGTATCCGATCCTCAGAAAACACCATTAGAGAATTTAATTTTATTTGATATTTTGACATTTAGGGTGATCTCTAATTTACAGTGTTCTGTAAATAGTCTTCAGTCCATTTGACAATTTTCCTTTAAATTTCCTTTTCAAACCAATTTGAGTTAATTTTGAACTATATTACGCGACTCACAAAAGTAGTCTTTTGCAACTAGAAGAACTCTTCACATGAGCAAGCATTTATTAGAGTAAAATTTCCACCATCTATCCCTCAGAGGCTCCTCTTTTTTTGGCATCTCATTCATTGAATATACAATATATGCCCTTGCCAAAAAAAAATCAGATTAACTACTTCTTAGATTTTAATAAAATGAATAGAGATTGTATTTTTTCCTACTAGTTTTCCCTGCCTTTCTGGCACCTATCCACAACTACAATGAAAGTGCCAAAATAGCGCAAGGATGACAGTTGCCTGACCCTTAAGTTTCAGAATGGTTTGAATAAGCTCTTGGGGGACCCACCAAAATTTTTCTTAGGATTCACCTACCATTTCTGTATAGGCAGGTTAGAAGTGTCTGTTTCCCAGTACTATCCCTGAGAACCCATTTCTGAGTAGACAACACAGTCATCTATTGCTACTTTTAAGGAGGGAGACACATAATTTATTGGTTTCACTGAAAAACTGATATGCGGTTTATAACACTCTAGCCTAACAATGGAGGTAGAGAACACCCCTCTATAAATCATATTTTGTGCATTTAAAGTTGTTGTGGTGAGGTGGCACACAGGGAAACACGGGACAAAGCTTTGATCACTTTGATCAAGCACAGACCACCTATCTGGCTCCTGGGTGCCACTGTGTGTCATGCACATTTTCAAATTTTTGCCATAATAGCTACCAGTCATTGTAGCTAAGATAAAAAAGGGGATGGTGATTAAATATGTGATTGAATCCAGACATTTTAATCATACCCCTTCTATCTATTTTTGCAAAGCAGGCTGCTTGTTTTCCCAGCAGTCCATATGAATAGCCCAGGGATGACAATTTGCATGCTAACTGAATTCATGTACCACACTGATTGTATGGAACATCTGTTGCTGATTGTTTTGCTTCTCTGCTTTTCAAACTAATATATGAAAATGCAGAAGGTAAAAGGCAAATTATCATGCCAAGGGTAGAGAGCAGATTGTTCCTTTTCTTTTTGCTGGAACTCTATGTTGTAACTATTGATAAATGTCACTACACTCCTGCTGTCCCCCTGGACTTGCACTAAAATACTGTGCTTTAAATTGCTGCAATTTTCCAGATGCTTTTTTCCTTCTAGATTTAATTTTGGCAAAGCTGGCTTAGATGTAGTTAGAAAAAAGCCCTTCCCCCATCATCTTTCCCAGCCCACATACCCACCAACTAAACATCTAGAACTGACATTTCTGTTCTGCTGTAGTAGATGTAAAGGAAGAAGGCTACCCAGCAGCAATTCTTGTCCCTGAAGTCCCCCTTTGCTCAAAAAGGAGACTATTAATCATCTCAGGACTGACATTTTCCACCTTAATAGTGGAAAATTGAGACAATTCCTAACATTGGTTAAGGAAGTTACTCCAGCATGAAGAAGTTTGCTGTCAGGATAGCTCTAAAATAACGGTGAGCCTCAATCCAGAGAAATCAAGCCATACATCTAGATTCATGCATTCAAAATAGTAAGTTAAATGGCAATTGAGTGAGAAAATAATGGAGGAACTATATTCCTTCAAAAAGAAATTTAATTCCATCCTACACGCACTTATGTTAGTATTTAGCAAGTGGCTTTGCCTAATATATTGGACATAGGGTGCTTTTTTCACCATAGAAGGAAGAGTCTGTGTGTGAAACAGTTCAGTATATGGGCTACCTGAGTGTTTTAATTTTAGTCTGCAGAGAAGAAGAGAAATGGCTTGAAACAACCACTGAGAATATATTCCATTAATCCATCACTGGCTGTTGATCTACAGTGCAACTGGCTACAAAGATTTGTTGCATATTCAAGATTGCCATAGGAACAGCTCTGGATTACATCACCCCAACTCTTAAAGTCTGGATGCACTGGAGCTCACCTTTTCTACTCTGCATGTGAATGCTGAATTTGCCTTTTCAAGTTTCCAGTATCTAGGCTGATTCTATGACATATGTTTGTGGGTAAATTCCCTGGTGATTCAGCCTCTTGATTATTATATGGCTTCTTAGTTTTAATTTTTCTTTTTGTGTTCATTTGTTCTTCAGCAGGGTTCATTGTGAAAGAGAAATTGTTATTGTAGCATACATGAATGAGTATGGTCTTTGTGGGAAAACAGGGTCAGACCTCTGTAGGATCTTTCACACTGAGTCTTCAGCCATCAGCCCACACAATGAGGAGAAAAAAAAAATAGGAAAAAGATCTATTGAAAAAGCGCAACTGGGCTGAAGGCAATCCAAGCAATAATGACCTATACGATTTTGGTCATGCCTTCCACTGCCAGAATCAATTGACAGGCATCTTTATACTAATGAGAAATTTGGACAAAAATTGTGCTGCTCCAGAGATTGTTGCACTTGATTTACTTCACTAAATTTGGCACGGACTGAAAATGAATTTTCCATAGACTTTAGTGTGAACTAGAGTACTTACAAGAGTGAGTATGACATGAGAGTAGAAAAAGACATTCAAGTGTTGGGAATCAAAACTCATTTCTAATTCACTGAAATGTGCTTATTGCTATTCTGGCAAATCTTTAAATCTTTTTAGCACTGAACTGAAGGAGTAAGGATGTTTTTTTAAAAAAAAAATTTATTGCAAGTGTTGGGGTTTTTTTGTGTATATGATTCAAATTATTAATTAAATGTTCAGAATTTTGATTTCGTCACATTAATAAAAATACACTGTACTTTCAGTCAATTCCAATTGTCCAGCTCTGTTTGAAGATGTCAAAATAACAGTTAGGTTTCTTGCAGGCTTTCAGGAACAACAGGATTAGATCTAAACTACTGATGCAAAAAATAATGGAGGAAAAAGTTATTTCTGACAAAACCTTCAGGCTACCTTTGCATATCACAATGAAAGCAAGCAGAAATAAATCTCTATTAATTTATACATCATATTTCATCTCAGACATTTTTTATAGCTTTAATACTTGTTTTTATTTTAAAACTGATAAAATCAATGCATATAAAAGGGAAGGAAATGAGGATGATAAAACATATGCTCAGGAAGGAACAAAAATATTCATTAGAATACAAATAACAGATACGGTCTCCTAGCACAGAACCCAATTTAAAATTTAAAGTACAACATGGCAGAAGCCAAGATGGGACTGCCAAGCAAGTTGTTTCCTCACATTATCTTTTGTAGGGCTTTTTCCTTTGAAACTTGTAACAGAGGAGAAGAGCCAGACTTAGGGATTGGAGGGTGTAATCTTCTCAGTTTCTCATTCTTCCCCTGAACTAACTCTCAAATAATGCGTGCAGTGGTAGATGCCACAATCTTCAGCTTCTGTCAGGATTGTCCCGCAAATCATGGTCTCTGCTTTCCAGACAGTGCCACAAGATGTAGGATTTCTGCAACTTAAATGTCTGCTCCCTATAATAAGAAGTGACTAGTGGTTGTTTGCCGTGGTTTGCATCAAGTTGTTCATATTGTAAAGGCAAGGCCACAGCAAGGTCTGGAATCCCTGTTACTTTTCCATTAAGTTAGTTTGACAAGTCAAATTCTTTGATGCCATACATAACATTAAACCATAAATATGTAAACAAAAGAACTTGATTCATGTGCTCTTGTGGTTGTTGCATAATTTAGTAAGAATGGCAACCTCCAAAAATAACTATTCCTTTAGAGTCACAAACTGCTCTTCCATAGCCAAAACATTTTTGTCTCAAGTCTGGATCAAAAGAATGGCCCCCAGCAACATCCCATCCTCTAATTCTGCTGGTGTAATTATGAATTTAGTGGTGGAATGTCAGTGTCAGACATCCCGTCAATGTTGAGCATGTTTGTTAACCAGTGGTGTTTCCGAGCTCCAGACAGGATATTGCACCCAGAAAAGGTAACTTGGCATGACAGGTGAGCTGATTTTTTGCTCTCTGCAAAAACTATACAAAGCTCAGAAACTCCCATTTTGACCCAGATATGTAAGACTCCCTTTTATTAAACCATCTCTGTCCCGAATCTCCACTCAGGATACTTAAGATGATTGTGTTCAGTGCTTGAGAATAATATATACCCATATTTCTGCTTTCTTTGCTCTTAGTAAAAAATAAAAAATAACAATTTAAAAAGTGTCAGATATTACTGGGAGGTTTAAGCTACGTAACATTAAGCATCTGAAGCATGATGTTGCCCATAGAGTGAATGGAGGGTAGGCACTGAAAGTCCTTCCCCAATGGTTATATAGCAAGGATTAGGCAAACAGGATCCCAATTTAGATTTACCAGTTAAGTACTTCAATTTAGACAGGGGTAAGATACTTCTGGACATATTTGAGGATTGCCACTCTGTCTAGACAGACTACTTCCGAATTACCTTTCTTGTGTTGGACTTCTCTATCAGTGTGTAAGATGTTGCCTCTGGACAGCCCAATAAAGCCTTGTGAAGACGCTTCAGTGAAAGGGTGTTGAGAAGGGATGCCTTCTTCTTGATTTCTAGCATTTCTAGAATGCTAGAGATGGGCGTTCTTATGAAATTTTCTAGTTACATAGGTGACAGCAGCTACAGGGTTTTAGTCACGTCTAGTCCAAAATCCCTAAGCAAAGATAACATACAAGGTTTGGCGATAAATTTTATCAGCCATTTTGATTACTGACCAGGAAGCTTCAAGAGTCAGTATACTTGAATAAACCAAACTAGTCTGATCTGTGTTTGATTATAGTGTGCTGAAGCCAATGGAGCAATGTGGGTTAATTCTGGTGGGCAGCTCAGCCTCACCTAGCCATTCATTCATCCTCCCCTGGCAGGTGGGGGAGAGAATTGAAATGGCAAAAGCGCAAAATCTCATGGGTTGAGATAAAGACAGTTCAATAGGTAAAGCAAAAGCTGCTTTAAAAAATAGGGGATTAATTCACTGATTCCCATTAGCAAGTAAGCGTTTAGTCATTTCCGAGAAAGCAGGGCTCCATCACCTGTAACAATTTCTTGGGAATATCATAACTCTGAACTTCTCCTCTTTCTCGTCTTCATTATGTGTGGGATATCCCTTTGGTCAGTTGGGGTCAGCTGTCCCACATGTGTCCCCTGCCAATTCTTTGTGCACCCCCAGCCTCCTTACTGGTGTGATGAGGAGCAGAAAAGGCCTTGATGCTGTGTAATAACTGCTCAGCAAGAACTAAAACATCTCTATGTGATCAACACTGTTTTGAGCACAAATTAAAACATAGCACCATACAAACTACTATGAAAAAAATTAACTCTTTCCCACCCAAAGGCAGTACATGGGGCAACAATCAGCACAGACCAGGGGCAGCATCTCAGAGTCTTTGGTAGGCACTTACAGAAAATTTCTACTTGAGACTTGTCCTTCCAGCAAGGCACCTTCCACCACAGTTTCTCCTGAATTCTGGCAAACTCTGAGCTCTTCTATTAAATCCAAAACATTAAATCTGAAAGCATTAAATCTGAAACATAATTAGCATTAAACTACTCTCTGGTTATCCTTGCTAAAGAGGACAAACACCCTCTGTCTTTTTTGGTAGATCAAATACTGAAGCTGATGCAGAGTAAGTCCTTACAGTACACTGAAAATAGATATGACCCAATGCTCATTCAAGTTACGTGACTATTAGACTCTCCTAATATTTATTGCATCTTCATATAGCTTTCTCGATTGAGTTGGGCATCACGATAGCTTGGCCCTGTAGGCTCAGTCATGTGCACAGTAAACTTATTTTTACACACTATGCTGTGTTTTGTGGATATTTGCTTCCCACCTACCCTCTTTGTGCAAGGGAGCCTGGAATACCCCAAGACAAGATCTTTCTCTCTGGAAACCATGCAGTGTTTCCAGTGGTCAAAATTAATTCCATATGTCAATAAGAAGGAGCATTTTAAGGCTGGATGCTGTGAAAACAGAATGCTCATGTCAAATCTGTCAGATATCATCACTGCAGCTGAAACGGGAAATAGCCAAGGAAACCATGCCCTAACTGAAGACCTCAACCTGCACCCTCAACCATTCATCCTTCTCTCATATGAACTATCTGTGAGTGATTTCCCTTTCAGGTAGGCTGTAACTACATTTTTAATCTGTCTCTTTTTTATCCATTATTCCTCTAATTTTTTTCTCTTATTTGCAAGTAAGTAATGTGCTAGTCTAGTCTTGTGATAATTAAAGACTGAACACTTGAACTGAAATGGCTTACAAGCACTGTGCAGAATCAGAACTCTCTGACCATGTCAAACTTCTCTCTTCTGTCTCTTTTTATCTAGCAATAAATAACGGTATGCAAAATTTAAAATGAGCAAATATAAAGCTAAATACATGTCAGGAAAAAATATATTTTGACAAAAGAAATTATCATTGTTACCAAAAAGGACTTTCCCATAATCTCCTACTCTGGCACACAGCTCCATTTTTTCTGAAACAAGAAAAAAAATATTAATGAAAATTTCTTTCCATTTCAGTGATGTGGGGTAGCTGAATTTTTAACGGTTTTCTAGAAGTCCCACTGTAGGAGGAAAGTCCTAATGAATAACACAGGCCAGGCAACATCGCTCCTTTGACTTACAATGCTCAATATTTATTGGCTTCCAAGGAAGCATATGGTTTTATACAAACCAGTAAAACAAGCCTTGCTTAGAAACAGTAGAACACATTTTGGACTAGGACCCGAGTTTTGACGCGATGGCGCTATGGGGGTAATCACACAACAGCTTGTATGATAAGCAGACAGGAGACACATTAATTTCTGAAAGTTTTGGGAGGGACATGCATACAAGCAGCTCCAGTGTAGTTCATCATCTGGTCACAAGGCTCAGAGCTTAGGACATCTGTGCTTTGCTTTCTCGTTTATGTCCTTTTCCACAGAAGCAGCACATAACACTCCATGCGAACAAAGCAATGCCAGCTGATTAACATCTGTTGGTTTGATTAAAGTCATATAGATGGCAAAATTTCTGTTTCCAGTAAGACTGGCTTGCTCTTGAAACGAGGACAGACATTGTGTAACAAGCTGCCTTTTCTGTAGCTGCTCATATGCTTTAGATTCACATTTCACACCTGGAAAAGGGGACTCAGGCTGCCTGAGCTAGTTATGTAAATTCCCTTTTATGTTCAACCACTAAAAGATACTAGTAAGCATGCCAGCTACTGTCCTTACTACACAATAATGTGGTAGGAATTTTAGACTTTAGTTTGTATTGGGTAAGATTTACACAATGAGTATATTGGGATTTCCTTGCTGGTATTCAGCTGCTCCTAATATGGATGTAATTGTGTTGATAACTGAATCACAAATGGCTGCAGTCACTTTAGAGCAAATTTTGTATCAAAAGAGGTGTTAGAGCAGAGATGCCAAAGAGGGCAGGGGTATATATAGGCACCCTCTGCATATTTCAGGTAGGTTCTCATGTCTTCATGGACTAGTCTAGAAGTTTGCCTTGAGAAACAAAACAATGTTCTTGTCTGCAAGCCTGTGTCTGTGATAGCTGTCTCCTCTGGTATGAGTTAGGTACCAATTAGGTTAGCTTTGTCACTGGTTAACTTGTACCACCACAGTTCAGGTTTTGAAGGCTCTTAGAACAAACAGGACTTCAAACAAGGCCACCCGTTTTAGCTGTACAGCATCTGTATGTCCGAAAGTATGACACATGAATGAGAGGATCACAACTTACTCCATCAACCATTTTTGACATCTGAGGAAGCTTTTCCTGGAAGGATATTTATAATCTCTGAGTAAAAAAATAAATTGGCTGATGTCTCTTTCCTGAGCATGTCAGCCTTCAGTATGGTGTAAGAACATACACTATATCAGCTTCAGTGTAGCTCAAGTGCTACAGCCAGGCTCTCAAACATCTGTGCATACTCTGCCTCTCCTATGTGCTACATGGCAATTAAAGTAAATGGCGCCATCACAACTCTTAAGGCTCTGGTGGTTCCACAGGTCTTAGAAACAATTGGCCCATGGAAAAGAGTGTTTTCCAGTTGAAATATGGAGAAGGAGGGCTCACTGGTGAGTAAGAATTTCAAGACCTACTCTTTTCTACCCAGTGAGAAAGAAATGCTAAGGCTAAAATAAGTAGACTAAATCCCTGATGAAATAGCAAAGTTAGAGATTTTTACTGGTCCTTCTGTTTACGTCAGAGGAAAAGCCAAGCTGGCCACAGATACATCTGGCTGAGCAAAGCCCAGCATTAGTAGCTTGTTATACAGACTGTTTGGTCTTTCAAAAACAAAACCTATTCATAGGATAACAAATGTTCCTTCAAAACAGTGCAGTGGGAAACGGGGCTGACACCAGATCAGTGTGTGATGGGATGCAATTTTCATTGTGAAGATACAGGTTTATCTTTACCCATTTTCACCAGCTGCTGAAAATAGCTTTGCTGAAGTTTGTTCCATGCACTACTGCAGAATGCCATGGAGCTGGTGGCTATGCTAGGTGATCAGGAGGACAGGCGATCAGGCATTATAGTCCAAAACCAAAAATGTGGCTCCAGCTAAACTTTCTGGTGTAGCCTAGAGACACTCTGATCAGTCTTGTGCGTTGCCTTTGACAACTTTCAGGATAGCTAGGGTGAAATTGTCTCTGCAAGTCCATTTTGCTGAAATCACTGGGTGACGGTGGCAAGAGATAACATCAGCTGATAAATGTTTCTCAGATACTCAAAATCTTTCTTAAAACCCACCACTCTTCCTGAAGCACATTATCATCACCAGGCTAATTATACCCAAAGCTGATATCCTGAAGGAGTTCAGGGATTTCCTTTTATATAAGAAAGTGAGATGATTAAATGCCCCTTCAGAGTCTGTTTCTTTCAACAAGTGGATTTTTGCAGAACTGTTACAGTCTGAAACGTCCCAGATGGTGCTTTCCAGTTGCACTGGAGCATGTATTTTCTGGTAATTGCACAGCTTACCTAATTCCCTTGATCCTGAATCTATTCTCTTGTAACAAACTTTTTTTAAAGGGAAGCATCTGTTTTATGCAAAACCACACTCAACATGTTGAAGGGTTTGGGATGTGGAGGATATAAGAAGCATGATTTTGAAGGCTTGAAGTGACTGTAGGGACCCATCTGGAAATTATAAGTAAGAGGTAAAACTTGTAAAAAAATTCTGAGTAAATGATAAAACTTGAAAGACACTGAAAGCCAAGATTAGCCTAGGATATATAAAGATGATTTGTGTATCAGGCCTTTGTTCACTGTGCCATCTTATCTTGTCTTCCTCAAATTGCTCATTATTTTGTTCACAAATCTATATTACCTTTTTTTATTTTAATTACAGTAAAGTGTAATGTGCCATAGGAATCTATTTAACACTTCATTAAGGATTTTTGTGAGCAATTACTGCATATGGCTAAACACTTAATCATGTATATGGAGTCAAAAAAGACTTAAGATATAACTGCACTTGTGCTATGTTGATAAAATTAATCACTAGTAGCAGAGGCACTACTCTCTACCTGAACACAAAATCTTTGGGAAAGAGACCAAGTTAGGAGCTGTGACTAAATTGTAAAGACTTTTTGCCTAAGTAAGATAGGCAGAGACTACTGAGGCTTATGCGGGGGAAAGGGAGTTTGTATTTCTCTGGGAACAGGGGCAGCTCTAAGGAATTATTCTAGGAAATCGTCTTCACAGATAACTTCACTGAACAAATTCCTTTCCAGTATGAACAGCCTCATGCACTGACAAAACTCTCAGTGGCTCCTGATCTCTTTCAAGAGTGCATGGTAGTTTTAAAGCTTTTGAAGCTTTAGGATTTTTCCTGTACTAGAGTCTTTGCATTTGCTGTTGAGCATGGAAGGACTGTGTGTGGGAGAGGAGGGGGTTGTGCCAGAGACATGTAGACAGCAGGGTGAGTGTTAGACAGACATGCTTGCACTGAACAGCTATTTCTGGCTTCTCAGGACAAGGACACCTGGACTTCAGCATAAAAAAGAAAACAAAGGAATAGAGTTGAATGGATGGGAACCCTTTTCCACAGATATTACCAAAGACCTGATCTATCATATTTGTACTCTTCAGTAACACATGAAGACAAGATCACACCGGTAGCTGGCATCAGGCTATCCCAGAACAAGCTATAAGTTAATGGAATGACATTGTGAATTTTTTAATCGAAAGCTGAGTTACAAATAGACGGCAGAATCATTTTTTTTCTCCATATATTTTATTACTTTAAACTCAATAATGTAGAAGGGAGGCATAATATTTTGCTTGAAAATGAATGTGCTTTATCTGGCAACTGATAATTCAATTTAGTACTTTGATCTGAATACTGATATAACAAGTACTGATGAGTATTTTCCTCATTAGTGAAATTACTGACCTCACTGAAAAATACACTAGCACCATTAAAATAAAATGCCACATGCTTATCTTTTTTTGTTGTTGATCTTGTTTTTTTTAATTAAAAAGGTATCAAACTAACTAAAATCAGAAATCAAAGCCTAGTTTTTCTGCAGCCACACAAATGCTACATTGTCTATTTTCCTTATCAGAACCAAACTGAACAAAGCTGCTTTTATCCCCTCATCAAGATATGCAGTGACAACAGACACGGAAATCAGTTTAAGAATCAGGTCACAGTTCTGTGTTTCTTTTGTGTTATTTACCCTGTGTACTCCACCATCACAAATGAGGCATTAAGGACTTACATGGTCTTCATCACACAACCCATAATTCAGAAAAGTTTCTGCCAAGACTGCCCTCATGACTCCAAGCCAAATGTCATACCCAGTACCCAATAAATACCTTCCTTCATCCTTGAAAAAAATCAGGTTCATTGTACTGGAGGTCCATATACATGCACACAGAGAAACAGCAAGCCAGCAACTCTGGAAATGCTGTGATGTGCATGCTTCAGCAATTCCTAGACACTCACCTCACAGATGCTTCTGTCCTAACTAACTTTATGGGTCCCACAACTTGTCCATCTATCCCATAGCCCACACTGCAGTGTCTGCACATCTGAACAGCAGCCATGTTTCTGATGTCTGCGGAAACTGTAAGCAGGCATCTCAAACCATCCCTCTGTAACTTTACATGAGCAGCGTCTTGCAACTTGACCTGCTGCTAGGTTCTCTGTGCATCAGGCTGTTGGTTGAGAATGATGTTCTTATGTCCTGAAAGTGTGCCAAAACTTGCAGCAATGTGGCCAAGGTAATACCTTCAGCATTTAATAGACAGGTACTGGCTAAAATAGTAGCCCTAGCTCCTGGCTTTGGCTTGCTAGGGAAGATCTGGCTGCTTTTACAGTACACAGACATGCATCCAAATTCCCTTAGCACCTCTGAGGCCCTCCTTCTGTTTTCATCTGGTTTTGAATACCTCAGGTGCAAAAATATCACTCCTTGTGTAAACATCCATTAACTCTAATGCATGCCTGGACCTGCCCCAGCTTCCTGAATCACCAGCTCAGAAAGCATGAAGAAGGAAAACAAGATAAATGCTGCTTTAAATTGAATGGACTCCACCTCCATAACTGTATAAGACAGAAACTGAGGCATCTCAAAATATCATTGAGGCCAACTTTTTCTCTACATTCAAGTTTACATCTAGGCCATGTTGGCAGCTGACACTTGGGCTTCCGTAGGTGTAGATTACCTTTTCATAAGGTGATCCTGCCCCTCTACTCTGCTCTCGGGAGACCTCACTTAGAGCACTGTGTACAGTTCTGTTGTTCTGAACATAAAAAGGACATGAAAATGTCGGAACAAGTCCAGAGGAGGGCCACGAGGATGATGAGGGAACTGGAGTACCTCCCATATGAAGACAGGCTGAGAAAGTTGGGACTGTTCAGCCTGGAGAAGAGAAGGCTGCATGGAGACCTCCTAGCTGCCTTCCAGTATCTGAAGGGGGCCTACAAGGATGCTGAAGAGGGACTCTTCATTAGGGACTGAAGTGATAGAACAAGGGGTAATGGGTTTAAACTTAAACAGGGAAAGTTTAGATTGGATATGAGGAGGATGTTCTGTACTGTATGGGTGGTGAGGCACTGGAATGGGTTGCCCAAGGAAGTTGTTGAATGCTCCATTGCTGGCAGTGTTCAAGGCCAGGTTGTATAGAGCCTTGGGTGGCATAGAATCATAGAATCATAGAATAGTTAGGGTTGGAAAGAACCTTAAAATCATCTAGTTCCAACCCCCCTGCCATGAGCAGGGACACCTCCCACTAAACCATGCCACCCAAGGCTCTGTCCAACC
>JAOEHX010032688.1:0-14975 GCA_025448015.1 Bolborhynchus lineola | reverse complement strand
GAAGAAGTTCTTTACTGTGAGGGTGGTGAGGCACTGGAATGTGTTGCCCAGGGAAGTTGTGAATGCTCCATCCCTGGGGGTGTTCAATGCCAGGCTGGACACAGCCTTGGGTGATATGGTTTAGTGGGAGGTGTCCCTGCCCGTGGGAGGGGGGTTGGAACTAGATGATCTTAAGGTCCTTTCCAACCCTAACTATTCTATGATTCTACGACTACCGAGTTTTGCCAGTCTTGAATTTATTTACTTGCAAAAGAAGCTGTTCATACACATATTCTTGATGAGGAACTGGATGAGTTGAAAGTAATCTGTGAATCAAAGTTCTAACATACCTTGGCAGTTGTACATAATGAAACTAAGAGTACAAGAATATGGGACAAATACTGTAGATCTGTGCACTGAATTCTTCCCTGAGCACCATTTTTGCCAGCCAGATTATTAGTTTTATTTCATCTACACCTGTCATCACTCTGCACAGAATTCTGTGCTTGAGAACGCATGCAGTAAACCATTTCCACCTAGTACTTTAATTTTATCAAGCAGAGAAGCCTTTAAGTTTTACTATAGGGTTTTCCATGCTCTTATCTTAATGAGAAGAAAATAGCTCTGTGACATGAAGCAGGGCTTCTGGTTGTATAATCCTGTTAGGAAAGGACTATATTTGCCACACTGGACGCTTGCTAATGGTAGCAGTTATATTAACATAAACTGTGATAAATTAGGAAGCATGTAGTGCAGAAGCAGTGATGAATGCCATTCTGCTAACTAATGTCTAGTTGTAGGGCAATTAACTTAGAGTGAGAAGAGAGCTTTTGCTGAGGCTGCGTTCAGTATGAACTGAGTGTTCCTCTGCAGCTGTGAAAGTAGATAACTTTTACATAGCTATAACTGATAATGATGAATCCCACATATAAAGGGGAATTTATGCATGTGTACACACTACAAACTATGCTACGATTTCAGGTCATGTGGATAAACTTGAAGTGGTTTAAAATGACAGGTCAGGTGGCTGGAAGGAATTCAGTGTGGATAGGCTTCTAGAGCTGTTCTTTATTTCCTCTGTGTGTCTTTTTGTCTTGTGTGCTTTGAAGTACTTAATCAAATACAGTTTTGCCAGATCTAATATTCTTCAGGTGTATGTTGTGTAGTATGTTGCTCAGGTGTATTAATAATGGACGAAGGCACAGCAGCATTGTAGTATAAGTTTCAGCATGGGATGACAGAGAAGATGATGCTTTGGAATTGTAGAGTTTTGTAAGGTTATTAATTGTGCCCTAAATAACAAAATCGTTGTCCTGTGGGGAAAAAATAATATTACTGGGATGATAGCAAATATGGCAATAAGCTGAATTTAATTTCTGTAAGGTGTAATGTTGGCATACTTTGACATTTTGTGGAGATCCTTGTGTATTCTACTAGACTTGAACCTCCGTATTGGTTGCAGATAGGACTTTAGTGCTGTCATCTAATAGAATAATTACGTTTAAAATGTTTTGTCATCTGGAATCAAACTTACATAATTGTATGACTCTTATCTCCACCTAGAGTGCAGCACTGCATTGCAAATACTTGCTCCATATGTATGAGTTTATGTGTTTGGGTGGCACTGTTTAGAGATGCTGTTATATTAAGAAAGTCTGCCTAGTCATCTTGAGTAAGGTACAAAGCTGATAAGTTGTATCCAGTTTGAGGTTTTCATTTTGAGTTACTTTGATATCTATATAGGGTCATGCCTTCTTGAAAGACACAGAGATGACTAGAAAACTAAATATATGCTCTACATTTATGTGTTGTCTAATTGTTTTTTTTGCAAGGCACCTTCTCAAAGTGCCAGGAAGTAGCTAGGGATTTGAACTAATATCCTGTTTTCACTTTTTATAGATTAATCGTAAACAGCATAGACTATTTCTGTTCATTTGGCTGAGAAATATGAAGTACATTTTAACATACCTCTGCTTGTTATTCCAGGCACATTTGAACTCTTTGTTCTTCAGCTTTAAACTGAAATGTGCAAATTATCATTCAAGATGCTGCCTTCTGTATTTGACAGGTTAAAGACCTACCTTTAACTAATGTCCTTTCTACTTGTTTTTGTCGTTTAAATGATAAAAAAGAAATTGGATTATAAGAATTCCTGTCTTGTCTTCCTTGCCTGCCTGTTCTTGCTGTTTATCTCATTTTTTAAAGATTTTCAAACAAGATTTGTTAAACTGAGAAAAGAGAAGAAACCGATGGAAAGCCATGCTGAAATAGTGGAAAACAGTGAGCAAAAGAGTCCCCATTCAGATTCCCAGTCTGGTATTTAATTAAATATGTTTTGCTATATTTATTCAGTGTCAGCCTTATATAGTGCATCTAGTGCATTTCCTGTAGAAAATCCTTTGCAAATCGTCCATTTGACCATAGTGTTGTTACTGAAAGCAAGCTGCCACTTACTTCAGTTGTCATTTCCAGAAGAAACTAACAAATGTGTGAACCTTTGCTCAGTTGTCATTACATCATACGTCACTTCCTACAGTGATGTGGTAGGGCAGACAGTAATGAAGGTAAGCTGGGAGCAGGGAAAGGATAACTTTGAAAATCTAAACAAAAAATCAGTATGTTTAGTAAAAAGAAGATCTCTTACACTTTCTGTATTTCATACTTAAGGAACATTCATATTCACTGTTCTTTAATTTCAAAGACTGCAGTCAAATAAGTATTCTACTTATTTATGTATTTATTTTTTTCCCCTCTGCTGACCGGAAGGCTGGTCTGTGCTTGCTGCCCCTGGAATGGAAACAGTACAGTTGGTGTAATAATGATAAAGTTTTTGATCTGCAGGATTATTTTAGTAAACATAACTTCAGATTCAACCTTTATGTGTAGTCGCTTTTTGTGCTATCTGAAGAAAAACTCCAAAGAATAATTAAGACTTCTAACGCTGATATTTTAAATACTTTTGTGTAAGCGACAATAGCAATTAACGTGTATGTACTAGTTCAAGCATGGTTTTGGTGTTGAATTGAAGCAGATCAATAGTATTTTGGAGAGCTATGACAAAGAAATACTTGGCACTTGGCCTTCAGTTCATGTTGGTGATCACCTACACCCCCTATTGAATGTTCCCCTGTATTAGCTTTCTAGAGCAGGTATGCTGTCCTGTTGTCATAAGCCTCATTTGCATAGAATAGCTATAAAGCATCTCTGGCAGATAAGCAGTAGCACTGAATCAGTTTCTTGAATTAGGCTTAATATTTGAAATATGAGCAATAGGAGGACTTTGGTGGTTATTTCAAATTACTGTTTTAAAAGGCATCAGGTGCTTGCATTATTTACAACAGGAGGCAAGCTGTCAACACTTTTAGTTTCCTTGTAAATCAGGGAGAATAAATCTAGAGAAAGATGCCTCACTGGTGAACTTGGACATTAGCTGAGGGAATAAAGGACCTATGCATTGTTTCAGAATTGATTTCATACTGTTTCTCTCTTTGCACTGCCCCTGTCATTTGCTTACTGGCTTTCTTCAGTCATCTTGGATGTTTCTGAATTGTGTTACCTTCTGGTCACATGTCCCAGTAGTCCTGGTTCTAGATAGCAGAAGTGTTTGGCCTCATGTCCTAGACTCCTCTTGCTCTCCCTTGTGTCAAGGTAAATTCTAAAGACCTGTAACTGGGACTTTTTTCTGACGTAGGCAATTCAAAAGCCTCCTTCACCCTCACAGTTTGAACAAGGAAAAGTCTAATACAGTGCTAACTTAAGGCATTTAAAGTGTGTAGTGTGGCTCTCATCTAAGTATCGTGCAAGAGCACAGTTTTCAGTATTTCTAAAACTTAATTTTACTGATGTGAATGGAAACTTGGTTGTATTTGCTGCTAAGCAAGTCTTCACAAGGGTTTGAGCAAACAACATGCAGTTCTTCACAAGGGTTTGAGCAAACAACATGCAGTTCTTGTACCTGATAGTGATACAGTAGAAATGCGCATTTATCTACCCATGTTTTTCCACTTTGAGCTCATTTAGATGCTTTCTTTCAAAACTTGTAGTATAAAACTTCTTTTATTATTTAAGGAGTTTTACTAATTTTCTTTTTCTTTAGGTAATATATTGAGCTCCTAGAACAGTGTATTTGAATGCAAGGTATATGTGGAGCAGGAAGGAATTTGTCTTTTTTAAAATTAAAAAGAAAAACAAGAAAGTTTTAGTCTCAGAAGTTATAAGTATTGACTGATATAATTAGCTATAGCTTGAAAATTATTCATAATTAAATCTACAAGAAACTGAACTGACGTAATTTTTTTTTTTTACAGAAGTGTCAATTTGAATTTTCACATCTTTTTCTTTTCTTCTCTATTTCCTATCCATTGCATATAAAAACTTATAAATGCTTGTGTACGCTTAAAAGCAGTTCCACCTAAACCTTCTTCCAGTGCATCTCGCAGCAAGGCATTGTCTAAATTCAAAATTCTGGAAAAATTTCATAAGGAAAAGAAAGATTCGTACTTAAACAGAGAAGAAGGAAGCCTCACTTCTGACAGTCCAGACAATTTGGAGGGTAACAAATTTACTGTATTGTGTGTGATACTGAAAAGGTAAAATGGCTCAATTCTGACAGTCCTGGTCAGATTAAATAGGAAATAAGTTACTTTTTAAATAGATGTTTGTTACTGTCTGTAGGTTTTGAGTCCTTTGTATTTGTGTTTTTAAACTTTCCTCTGCAAGTGTGGTGGTTAGAAATATTTTCCTACTTGAAATTCAGGTTCTCATTTTAATAAATTTCAAGTGGCAGGGCTCTTCAAAACAATGCTATATATCATTAGCCTCACAAAATACTGCATGTGAAGGTATGGGTAGTGACATCTTTGGAGCTGAAGACAACTGTTGCTTCAGGAAGCTTTTTTGAAAAGTAACAAATATACCCCCAGATAAATCACTCCTGGAAGCCCCCCAGAAACCAGTAGGACTGTTCAAACAACCAAAAAACACAGTTAACAGAGACTTTGAAATTTATCCAAGTTGATATTTTTTTCCAGATTTGATAGGTTTCTCAGAGTTCTGATTGTGTAGGATTAGTAAAAAGACATTTCTTGCCTTCATTAGAAATGGTAGTATCCGATCCCCTGTAATTCAGGGGTGTGTCTGGGAATTGAGTGTAGCTGAGTGGTAAAATTCAGGCTGCAAAACTGTTTGATTTTCAGATTATTATGGGAGGTGAAAAAGCTCTGGTCTGGTTTGAACTGGCAAAATTAAAATTCTGAAAGAATATTAAATAGTTTATATAAATCCCATGAAGCCTTCAGGGTCTGAGTAAGTCTGTTCAGAAAATTCATTGAGTTTGAGATAATTTGAATAAAACAGCTCAGGAAAATGTTTTTCTCTAAAATATTGTTCTGTTAAATGTTATAACTGTCTTTTTACTGAAGTATGTGCCCATCTTCTTTCTGGTTAATCTTGCAGGAGGGCTGTGTCAGTTTATCTTTGATTCTGCTAAAATGCTCTCATTGAAAAAATAGGGTGTTGAGATTATGACTTGTTTAAAACTCTGCAAAAATACTTGTGACTCAGCTGCAAACAGACTCCAGACTAGAATAGAGTGCCATCTGGGTAAATTTGAATTACTGTCTTTAGTTACTGGAGAAATTGACTTCTTATATACTTCCTCACTTCTGTTTGGCACTTTGAGCTTTCCATTTTATACTTTTCAGTGTAGTAGAAAAATGTATTTATTTAGGTATTAACTTAGTGTACATGTAGAGATTGACCTTTAGTTAGTGTCTCTGACGTTTATTTCTTGTATGCAAGGCAAGTCAGTCAGAGCTCTGTCTCAGGGACAGAGCTGAAGTCAGGTACAGGAACGTAGAAGTAATTTCCAAGATGTAGAATTTGTGCACTTTAGCCTCTCAATGTGCAAGAGGACTTTGTCATTGAAATCAAGGAAGTAGATAAGGCAGCATTCTATCTGAGAACAGAATTCACACTTGAAGCTGGTAAGGTGGTTCTGAACCTTCACAACACTGAAATTACATTAAGGAGAGCACCTACATGTTGTAGTTGCATAAATATACAGAATGGGTGTTTGTCAGTGACTTTTAAGTAACTTTGGTTACTATTTTTTCCTTAAAGCATTTAATTTGCAACCAATGGAGTGTAGCTGCTAAGCTACAATTTTCAAAAATCTGTGGTGCTTTCTCTGGGATAGTAGATCAAACAGAATGATCAGGCTTTAAACAAAGAAATGGTAATTTCTCTGTAGGGTTTGCATATGCGATTGCCTTCCATGAGTAACGTTACAGTAAGTCAGTTTTTGCAGTTGCTGTATTTATCCCATGATGAACTTTAGGGTTGTGTGCAAATATAAAGGAGAGGAAGATAATGTGTATAATAGCCTAATTAACTCTAATTAAACAAAGTTTACATATCTCATAGTAGAAATGGAAATTGGATGAATGTGATTCATGAGACTGTATCTTTGCAGTTGCAGCATAAGATTAAAATTGGTGGTTCTGGAAGATGACTGAAAGACTGAAGTGTTGTAAAAATAGCTTTTAGATGTTAATCAAGAATACTGCAACTTTTTTTTTTTCAGGAATGCTTGAAGCCAGTAGAAGCTTTGTAAAGATACAGAACACTTCACAGACTAAGGGATGTCATGAGGATACACATGTGGAAAAGATGCAGCTTGAGAAAAGTAATGAGGTTGCTGTCTCCTTAAGCAGAGTCAGTGTGGAAGCAAATGGTGAGATCTAAGAGCACAATTATTTCATGAAGTTAGATTTAAATAAGTTGCTATTGCAAACAATTCACCTTAATTCACTGCAAGTTGGGATTCGTCATTTCTGCCACCTGCATCTCATGAACTGAAGGCTCCTAGTACTAGTTTTTGATAATTTGATACTGTTAATATTTTATGAGTCTGTCTATAGTTGTTGTTAGCTATTGACTATTCTATGTGAACATGCAGCGCAGATGCAGTTATTTTATTCTTTGCTTTGAATTTTAGATTCAGTTTTAGCTTCTGAGCCTAATCAAAGTATTGTGGGAGCTGGATTGGATACCTTGGAAGAACAAGAAGGAAAAGAGATGTTCTTTGCCAAACTTGAACAAGAAGCTTCCTCTACTATTGATTATTCAAGATTAAATAAAGAGCTGGATTCCAATGATTCTGTCATGCTAGCACCATTTTTACGGTAATTTAGAGGGAAGAAAAATTGTGGACTGTATTAGTGGGCACATATGATGGGTATGGCCACTGAGGCTTTGTGGGACAACATCCTGTATGATTTCAGTCAGGTTTTTGTTTGTTTATTATGGTGTAGGGTTTTGAGAGTTTTTTCCTTGTTTGTTTTAAGACAAAGACAGACATGAGCTTACTAAATAAAAGCAAGGCGTAAGATGGAAGCATGACTTGGCAATAAGTGGACGTAGCTGCAGTCTTGTGCGTAACTCAATAGAAACAGGTTGATTTAACATTCGTAATTGTAAGGTATAACTAAATGAAGAGTTAACAACTGATAATAACAAGGAAATAGACCAGCAAAGATTGTGTCCTCTTGGATATAATGTTACAAATTAATCTAGAGGAAGGATACAAAATCTTCATAGACCAGGGCAATCCATTTATAATGAGTTATGTGAAAATAATTTCAAACATAAGTGAGAGAAATAGATCAAGGGGCAATTCAGGCTGCTGTTGCTAAAAATACTGAGTGCACAGTTAACTTCCAGTGTGAAAGGTGTTGAAGGGTTAGAAATCTGGAGAGTTTTAAGTAAGGACAAAACTTTAGCTGTATAGGAAAAGGGTGAAGAAAGGAAAGATTAATTTTTTTTTATAATGCAAAATGAGAAGGGCAGAACAGGAAGCAGACCTGATGATAAAAATTTCTTTGCGAAGCAAATGTAGATGTTGGAGGGAAGGCAGGAAGGGAATGGTTCTGAGAGTTAGAATTTTAACTGCAGACAGTTGTAAAACCTTAAATATTTATTTTAATAATTGTAGGTATTCATCCACCTTTCTTACCTCTGACTTGGTATGATGG
The DNA here is from genome assembly GCA_025448015.1 of Bolborhynchus lineola. Classification (NCBI taxonomy): domain Eukaryota; kingdom Metazoa; phylum Chordata; class Aves; order Psittaciformes; family Psittacidae; genus Bolborhynchus; species Bolborhynchus lineola. The sequence goes on along the minus strand of JAOEHX010032688.1, from coordinate 6,963 downwards.
GCAAATTTGAGTATTTTTATTGCTAATTGTAAGAAGTATCAAGGTTTGGAGTTTGAAAAAAGCTGTATTTATTTGCTGTCCAAGAAGAGTAAATTTTTCGTTTTGTTTCTCAGAAATGAAAAAACTGAAAAAGAAGAGGAAGCCGCACATGAAGAGAAATCTGGTACTGCCGCCTTTCTCAATCGTTCACGTGAAAATTCTTGCCTTTGGGGTTTTGTTTGGGTTTCTTTTTGTATTCAGTTTGGGGTTTTTTTCCTGGGTTTTGTTGGTTTTTTTCTTTTTTAAATTGCTGCATGTGAACTAGGAGTTGTGAGAGCCTGATTAAACAGAATGACAGAAATTAAAGCTGTGCATTAGTGCTCCAGTTCAAACGCAAAGTCTTCAGAAAATGCCACAGCAGGGTGGCAGAGGATAACATAATCTTTGTTTGTAGAGGGGTGTAATTTAAAGGTCTGGAAAGAGGAAACTGTACTACAGTCTAGTACTTAGCTCTGTACCCTGTGTTCCCTTTGGAGCTAGTCAGAAAACTTGGCTCTTCCTAGGCTTCAGATGCACAAGAAAGTCCAGCATTCTCACTGAACTCTTTTGTTCTGAGGAATATGTAAACCAGTTGACTTTGGTCCCATGTCACCCTGACTGTTGTGGGTAAACCTTTTATTTATCTGAAAACTAATGTAATTTTTATATTAATTATTTTCATTTATCTGTAGTTCTTACTACCTTTTAGGCTGCTTTTGCATTATGCCTGTGTGACTGTTATTCACACAGAGGGTTTTAGGGGATTGCTTTTGGTTTTGTGATTTTTTTTTTTAAACATTTTTTTCTTTTTCTTCCTTTTTTTTTCTTTTTGAAGTGGATTTTTCATCTGTTCTGACCTGAAAGACAAACAGAAAATAAAAAACAAACCCAATTATCAATCAAAAAAATGAAGAAAAAATTACTCTGATGTTGAAATAAGTCTTAATGTTTGAGCTACTGTAGTGTCTTAACTGTCATCTATGTTTTTGTACCATCTTATCATGCCTGCATTTAATTTCTGTAATCTGCAGAATACTCTTACCTGTTTTTTTCCCCAAAATTTCCATGCTTCACCCCTTCTATCTTGCTTATTTGTCTTTTACTTGTCACCTCTGTTTCACTCTTCATTGCTTGCATATGGTAAAGAGTGTATTCCTGTAATCTAGTCATTGGAGTATATCTTCTGAGAGGTCCCATTGTCAAGCTTGAATTTCCCAGACAGAAAGAGGCTGTATTTGTAAACTGTAATCACAGGAAATCTTTTCTCCTTAAAAGCTTGATAACTCCATAGTCTGCAACAGATCATGATAGTTATAGCAGCTATGTTACAACAGTTTTGTAACCTTTTTCTAACAAAATAGTTGAAATTACCCAATTGTTATGGTCAGTTTATGAAATTGACACTTCTGATTTTTAAGAAAACAAGTTTCTATGAAATACTCGTCATGACCAATATCTGCGTTGTAGGTGTGTTTTTGTTTATTCATTGTCAAAATGCTATTTCATGAATGAAACAAATATATAATATGTGTGCAGGAATGATACAAGTGCTGTGTATCTTCAACCAGTAGGAAAAAGCTATTTGCAGCTGATCAGACTTCTCATGGTCCAAAACCAAAGAGAATGCTGAAATACTGTGCCTTTCCAGAGAGTAGTTTTTATACATGAGATCAACTGTGTGTCAGTTGTATGGTGACAGAACACAGAAATGACACATTGTAAACCAGTGTTTTGTAATGTTTCTAGTTTACAGCATTAGGGATGATGCAGGCACTGAACAGGAGCTAAGTAGAGGGAGATACAGCAACAGGGAATCAAAACTCGCAGAAGGATCTAGGTAACTGAAGAAAAGCATTTGGCTTGCTTCTAAAATTCGTTCTTGGACATACTTGTGGTTTTAAATAATGCTTACTCTTGAGAGTGCTGTTGGGCCACTAGAGCAGGTCAGGGGAAGCAGAATTAGAGATTCTGAGCCTAAAAACTGCTGATGTTGTCAAGGTGGATGTACAGAGTACCTTGTCTACTAGGGAGGGAATTAGCATCATTTCACCCCTTCATGAAAGCCATTGAATAAAAAGGGTCAATTCAGTTGTGCCTTGAGGAGACGGGTAAAGTATATCTGATCATAACACAAACTTCATTTGAATACACAGACATTATGTGTCACTTTTACTGTAGTTTTACAGTTTTACTGTAGTTTTACGGTTTTACTGTAGTTTTATGGTACCATGTAAAACTACTAGTAGTATCATGTTCAGTCTCAAAACCTTTCTGTTCACTTCATGAGAAGAGTAATAGTGGCAGTAGCTCATCCTAGACTAGAGAAAGGGAAATAGCTTTCCCTTACTGCTTTACCTTCCTTGAATATTCGTTTTTATTTGGTGTTTATTGTACTCTTCAGGCAGCTACAGTGAAGATTTTGAAGAAGAAACAGATTCTGATCCTGCCTTTAAAACTGAAGGAAGTCACATGAATCAAAACATCATTTCAGGAGCTGATTTTAGTCCTCAAGAACAGGTATAACTGTTTATATACTTGCCTGAATTGTAAAAGCTCTGCAATGTATAACTGCAAATATATTAAACCTTTATATAATGTGTACTGTCTAAAAGAAAATAATGCAGTGGTCCTGAGACTTTATTGTTCTAGTAAGGATATGCAATGGTTATGATATATCACTGAAAGGATTAAGTTCTTAACAGGGTTTCCTGCTTGCTCCTCCTTTGAATTAAGAGCTGTGGATGGGAGTGCACAAATTATGGGCTCAGGTTGTAGCCTCAGCCTTAGAATGGAAAGCGATTAATCTCTCTTTTGAGCTGTTAGGTGATGTCTACACCAGCAGATACTTGGAGAAGTAGTTTGGTAAACAGAAGCAGATTGGATGCAGGACCCAAAATCTACATCGTATGAGCTTTAGGAGCATTACTGTTGGCTAGTTCAGTCAGGTCTTTTGATGTGGAGCACATGTGGCTAGAACACACCAGGTGCATTCCTGGAGCACATGTTCTGATTTGTTTGGGTTTTTTTTGTGAAAAGAATCTGTAGAGCACTACGTGTTCATCTATAATAGATGAGGGGGGTTAATTCTTATTAGAATAGTATTTCTGATAAATGTTTGAAAAGAGCAACTGCTGTAATTTTCTTTTCTCAAATTGCAGTACAAGAGAACCAAGGCAGTGCAGAAATATAAATCCATTTATGCAGAGTAGCATTTAGTTCCTGTTTACTTTTGAGAGGGTTTATAGAGTACAGGACATTGGAGATCTTTTGGCATCCTTAGAGGAGTTTTAGAGAAGTGCATCTTCTTGGAGCATGAAGAACTGCTCAGTTCTGAGTTCTAAGAACTGTTCTTAGATTTTTGGAACGACTTTTAAAATTTGTCCAGATTTTCTTTCCCCTCTCTGAAACTTAAAGAGTAATATTAGTTTTTTCTTTGTTTTTGTTAGGAAGAAGTAAATGCGGGCATGCTGGCTAACGGTAGGAGAACACGAAATGTAACTTTTTTAAACTTGCTTACCTGGTTTTTACTATTTTGGTATTTTTCATCTGAATTTTGTGTTCCAGTTGAAAGACCGTTGGACTGAAATGGTTAAAAATTAATCCGCATATTAGCAGTTCAAAGTGATCGTCAATGTAATTTTTAATTTTACTACATATAGTCAGTTCTCAGAGTTTGATGCTTACAGTCAGGATTAATTAGTTTACAGTAATGGCATTATTTGCATGTTTAGGACATCAGATAAGCTTTGGTATACTTCTAATTGCAGCAAAGATAGAGTATAAATAAGAGAATTGTGTTTTCTTTAACATTTATCTTCTTGGGTTTAGTTGTATTACTTGATTCACAAGATTCAACTGCAGAACTTCAGAAGGCTGTTGAAACATCAGATGCAGCTCTAGGTGAACATTATCTTTCTGAAGAAGTCGGTGGAATTGAAATGAATGAAGCAGGTAAGGGTTGCTTTAAAACAACAAACCCACACCCCTTTTTTTTTTAATCAAAAAAGGAAACCAAACACGCAACAAAACACAGTCCTCAGAATCTTACTTTGGTATAATAGGTAGCTCTGTTGTCTTTCTTTGTTCTTAGGCTGTCAGTGAACATTAAGCCCTTGGCTTTCAGTAACAAGTCTTGAAGAGGAAGTATTTCAGGAGAAAGTCATGTTTCTGCTAAAGATACCTTTTTGCACTTGGTTGTTGTAAAGTTGCTTTTGACATTGCAGTTTGAATTGAAATATCGTCTCCTCTGGTTACTCATCATAGCTAAAATTCTTCTTTGACAGCATTGAAAACAATTGTAAAATACATTCTCTTACCAAACTTTTTTACAATAGTGTATGTCACTTGTCACCAGAGTTATACTCTGAATGTATCTGTTAAAATAGTTTACCACATATACTGTTAGTTTTAGCACTGATAAAATATTGAGGCAGTTGAAGGGAGTGGAGAGGCATGTAAACTGAAGATGGGACTATTTAGTACTTGCTAATTAACTCGGCACTGTTTATAGTAAAAATGAGATTTTGAAATATTTTTTCATAACTGAAATTGCTATTCTCACAACATAACACACCAAGCTAGTAACTGAAGCACAGGCTCCAGTGGGATGTCTCCCAAGCCAGAATATTCTGTAATGTCTCTTATGAGCCTGCATTTTTCACAGGCACTTCTTATGGACAAACTACTAGTGACATGGAAGCGCTCCACCAAGCGTACCGTCATATTGATCAGTCTTTGAGAGACACTGATGAGCAAAAACTGCATGATCCTGCAGCGACAGTCTCAGAATACATAGTGCAAGGTGTTTCACAAAATAATGACTTCTATTCAAAAGACATGTCAACTGTAGAATCAGGTAAATAGCTCAAATGCAGGCATGTATTGTACATGTATGTAAAATGAGTGAACTAGTAATATTTTTAATACTCCTTTTGTAAAATGTTTTTAAATGTCCTTTTTACATATATTTTTTCTGAGGGTTTGTGTTTGTTTTTTTTTTTTTTTGGTGCTAATTAGATTTACCTACTGTGGAAGAATTAATGAAACCCATTAAAGGATATTCGTGTAATGTCAGAAATTTTGATGTGGCGCATGAAAGGTATTTACTTTAGAATACATTTTAAGAATTGTAGTAACTTAAGTCCATTAACTGTTTGTGAAAAGCAGCTTAGTAAATAACTCATCTGTCTTTTTCCCCAATTAAGTGTTGAAATTTCATTATGTCTTACAGTGGCATTATGGTATTTGCAGTGAAATGTAAATTGGTTTAGACTGGGAATTCCCAAACTGTCGGAGTGATAAGCAGCAATGTTTGCCACTTCATTTGGAGGAGTGTTCCTCAGTCTCACAGCTACCACAACTAGTATCTTTGCTCTTCCAGTCTTCTGCTCTTTCTCCTCCCCCATACACGGATTTCAGACCACATCCTGTCCTAGCTCTCCAGCCTCCATAATCTAAGACCAGATCATCTTATTCTGCTTACTTTTGTGAATATTACTAACCTGTGCTCCATACCTTCTCCTCTTTTGCTCCAGCTGATGTGTCTAGAGCAGAAAACACAGGCCTTGAACTGTCAGAAATAGGTTATGCTTAGCAATGAGTTTTGGGAGTTTATCATGTAGCTGCACCCAGCAGATACTACCATTCATTGTTTTATTAGCATTAATTGCATGCTTGCAGGTGTTCATCTTGTAGCTGAGTTTGGTACTTCCACAGAAACAGTCACCCGGGGGGAAATGGCTCTTGTCCCACAGCATGAGAATGAGTCTGTGTAACTAAATCTGCCAGGTTGTTCTTAAAAGAAGCCTGCTATCTTTCAAATTCAAGCAGTCTTTACAGCAGATACCTAAGGAAAAATGGCTCTCTTTTTCTGGAATGATAGAGAAGCAAAGGGCAAAATTCTTGTTGTGTATGACTTTATTCTGTTCTCTTGTAGTCCTGTGAAACTGTTAGGCAGCACAGCAAATGACCTCAGCAGCCATTCGCCCATTAAGGAGCAGCAGAATAATATGATTTGCAAGACAAATTTATTTGAAAAATTTAACAAGGAAGAGAGCAACTTTGTGCAGACAGGTGTGAATGGCAGTAACCTTCAGAGGGTGGCTGAGAAAGAAAATCAAACCAGTGAAGTACAGCCTGATGTACTAAGAGAAGAAATAGCACAAGGCTCTCTGCTTTCACAAGGCAGCAAAACTAAACAAGTAAGTAATATCAACCAGGTTTTTATTATATGGAAATAAGTTTGAAATATAAAAGTTTTTAGACTGCCTGTCATTTGATTATGCTCTGATATTTAGAGATTGGGAGACTGTTGCTGTTTTTCTTGAAACTCGTGGTACCATTGCTATTGTTAGAAGTAGCCAAACACAGTGGACTCTGGGACCAGCAGGATTCTTCCTGTCCCAGCCCAGTACATGCAAGGCTACTGTGTTTCCACATCCCCAGCTCTAGCTAGTAGCGAGTCTGAGCACGTGTTCCCATTGGGACTGCATGTGTAAACACACACAGGCTCAGGTTAGAGAGCATATTAACAGAGATGACAGTTGGAAACACCATTCAGTAAGAGTATAGCAGAGACTGCAATGATCAGTGCTCAGCTTAGTCAGACAGATGGACTAACCAGCAACCTGGTGGTGTCACCAGCTTCTTTAATCTTATTTTCCTTCTATTTCTCAGACCTGTTCTACTTCATTCACCTTAATCTCTCCCATTACCTAGTTTTTGTCCTTTGCCTAAACATCCTGTAAGTTTTGCACATTCTCATGATCCCCTCAAATGTTGGGGACCAACATTTACACAGTTCCAAATCTCCCTGCATACTCAAATTTTCTCTGTGCATCTGCTAAATTAGCCCCACACTCCTTTAAGCAATCACCTCTTCTGTCTGCAGGGCGTTGCAGGGAGATTGTTTGGCTGATTGATCCTGATGGATTTCCCACCAGGCCC
>JAOEHX010032686.1:0-33897 GCA_025448015.1 Bolborhynchus lineola | reverse complement strand
TCCCATTCCTGGGATAGGTGATGCAGCCTGGAATTGTCAGGTCCTGCAGAGCCCCTGCAGCATTCGCTGAATCAGACCAAAGTGAGAACGGACACACACGTCCTGCTCTGTAGAATTCGGGAGCTGAGCAAACAGAAAGCAAGGAATAGTGGAGATGTTTGCATGTGAATCAAAAAGAACACGCTGTTATCATGCACTGAGCTCAGCCCAAGAGCCCCGAGTACAGTACATCGAGTGCTTTATTGAGTGTATCTGGAGAGAGAACAGGTAAAATAACTGAGTTCAGGGATGAGGCCACGATTCCTGTGGCTTTGGAGAGCTGAGACTATCAATACGAGAGGTCAGAGAGATTTTCATGAAACGGACTGGTGATGCCAGATCCTCTCAGCTGGAAAAAGAGAGTCGAGAAAGCTTTTGTCCCCTGTCTTCAAATAGCTCTCCATTTCCGAAAGAGCCTGTGTCATCCCTGGGTGTTTGGCAGTCACACTGGGGGAAGGCACTGCTGTCGCCTCACTACAGCCCAATGTTAACTTTGAGATGTGCTAATCTGTCATCCCCTTCCTTCCTTTCATCTCCAGGCAAGCCTCAGAGCCACTACACCTCAGCAAGGGAAGGGACGGGAGCGCTCCAGGCTACCGAGGTGGATTTGTGCTTTGCTTGGTTCCCTCTCCGTGTACAAGGACGTTGGAAAACAAAGTTAGAGACAAAATCCCCTAAAATATTTGAAGAAGAAAAGGGCCTCAGTGCGTGCCAGGCAGCCTTTGGGGGAGCAGGGGGTAGAGCCAGCCAAAAAGCTACTGCTGAGCATATTAAAGAATGGCATTATCAAGTGGAACAGACAAGACATGTATATAATGCATAAGCAGTGTTTGCTGCTTCTCCAAACAACTCATAGATCACCAGGACACAAGCTCCTAGGAAGAGCAACAAAGAAAAGAGAAAGGAATGTGCTACAGCATCAGAAGAGACACGTCTGCTGCTGAGAAACAGGAAAAGCCTCATTGAAGCCCAGTGTATGGATGGGGCTGGGAGATGCCTGGGGACCTGGGGGACAACAGAAGGGAACCTGCACACAGGAGCCCCAGAAGCTGAGCCGCATTCAGGCTCTCCTGGGTCCCAGTGGGTCCCAGCCTGCCCATCTTCACACGCTGTGCCAGCAGCAGCGCAGAGCCCAGGCAGCCAGCGGGGCTGTGCTCTTGGCATCCATCTGCCAAGAGTGACCTTCACCAGCTGAAGAGACATGGGTTTCAACACTCGTAAGCGTAAGGCAGGTTCATTTGCTTCTCATCGAGCATATTAAAAGGATATTACTGCTACAAACAAGAAATCCACACGAGCCCCCAGTTGCAGCTCTGGATAAGGCTTTAGACTAAAGGTGCAGGGCAATGATTCGCACGCCTCATATAAACCACTTATTGTTCGTAAACAAGGGAAGACGCTTTCCCTTTTGATAAGTGATGGAAGGGCCATAACTGAGCTGTACAGAGACAAAGAGGCAGAAGGCACTGGGGAGCACACACAGGCTGTGGAGGCTCAGGAGCAGTCCTCTCCTCACCGTGCCCCAGCTCTTCCAGAGGAGCAGTTGCTGTTTGCTGCAGCTCAGAGCACAGCCGGATCCGCTCCACAGATTTTGCATTTTGGAGAGCACAAAAGCAGCTCAGGGCAAAACCCCAGAAACCGAATTGGAGCTGAGGACCTTTCCCGGGCCATTGCTGTGACACAGAAGGGAAGAAAGGAGATGGGGAAGGTCTCGCTGATGCAGCCTAGCAGGGAAATGAGACTGTTATTAGCGGTAGGTTTTGAAGGTTGCTCGCAGACCTCCTGGGCTCCCTAAGTGCCTCTGATGAGAGGTGCCCTGGGAGGCAAGGACCCCTCGGAGGTGCTGCCCCCAGCTCGTCTGCTCTCAAACACATCAGCCCCTCCTGCTCCCTGCTCCAGCGCAAGGACAGGGCGGGAAGCGGAGCCTTGGAAAGCTCCTGCCGCGGAGAAAACAGTCACTTTAATTATCCCCTTGCACTGTATTCAGCTCCATGAGAGGTCCCCTGCTCCTCTGTCACTGCCTTGCAGGGTTAACAACAGGAAGCAGGAATGATCTATGTGCTCACGTATCTATTTCCACAGCGCTGCCTCCGAAAGCAGAGCCTCCCCCTGCCCCGAGCTTCTCCCGCTGCTCCTGAGCTCGCACTCCGCTCAGCCCCATCAGCCGGGGGCTGTGAGGAGGGGACGGGGGACAAAGGGGAGCTCAGCTTTCCAGGATGCCGCAGGGCTCGCGCCTGGCCATGAGCTCCGGCATTCCAAAGGGGTGAAGAAGAGACTGCCTGTGCCTCAGGCAGGTCATTGCCCTGTCCTTTTCACTGCTTGGAAGGTGCCTGGGAGTGAGTCCTGGCTTGGGAAGGAGGCGGGAAGGCGAGGCCAGCCCCGCTCTGGCGCCCACACATCCTTCGCTGTGGGTACCAGCAAGGGCTCCATCTGCCCGACTCCACCTATTGTGGGAGGGGGGGGTCTGCAACAACAGCCAATTGCCACTGCTACGTAGCCCCCAGCTACATACCCAGGCACATGCACAGACCCACAGACACCCGCATTGCTCCTGCACACCGTGGAACCACTGCCCGCTCCCTGCCCCACTGCGCGGTGTGAGAACCAGGACAAGGCATCACTTTCTTTATTCACTTCAGGTTTTCAATGCATCTGAGCCACAGAGGAGCACGGGTCACAGGAGGCATCAGCGAGCACTTTCCCCTGAGACACGGCTCATAAACACAGAGGGGTTGTTTGTATGCACAGTTTCCATCCTGCCAAAGCACACAACTCCAAACAAACACCAAAGTAGCCACCTGCCTGGTATTTATAAGCTAAAGCAGCTGTTCAGTCTCCAACCATACCTGTGCCAAACCCAGCAGACTAATGTGTTTCCCCTAACACTGAAGCACAGCCAGAAGCCTGTCTATGTAGGGCAATGGCTTTCTCAATGTTCAAGCGTAAAGACACTGTCCCAGCTCCAGTCCAGGTGTGTTTCTCAGCAATGACTTTGCCTTCCACAAGCACAGAGACACCAAAAACTGGAGTAAGACCCTCATGACCAACTCTCACAACACCATAGGAACAAGGGCTCTTGGACATGGGCAAAAACCAACTCAGCTCCACATCCAACTTATTCCTTACCTTCTTCCTACCATGGTCACTCCTTGAGCTTCTAAGCAAGGCCAACAACAGACAGTGCTAACACCTGAGAGCACACAGGCTAAAGGCATACATCAAACAACCAAACCAAAGCCATTTCTGCTGCATAAATGGAGAAATAAAAGACCAAGAGACTCACCCAGGGTCCCTGGAGAAGGCTCTGGAGGAGCAGCACCATTCTGCACGCAGCTCTGAGGGGCTGGGCTCCTCCCCACTACTGGGACATAAATAGCTTCACCTGCCTGTAGGGCAGCCTCAGCCCTCACCTCGTTACTCACCTGCAAGCACCCAGGCCTTGCCCCCTTCCTGATGATGCCCAGGGATTCCTACACTCCGGCATCCCCATCTCCCTCATCCCACTGGCATTCCCCGCTCGTGCCACTGCTCGGTCCCATCCCATTCGCCTGCAGCTTGTGTGGAGCAGAAATTGTGCTCTGCTGAAAGACCCACTTTTGTCACGATTTCATTCTGCCGGTATTAATACCCGATTTGATTCCATTTGTTCCATTTTACAGTTCATCTCCCACAATTGCCTGGCTTTAGAAACAGTTTTTGAGGCAGATTATAAATAAATGTTGTACTGCACCTTGTATTTTAAGCAAATTTGAGACTTCCCTGATGAGGTGCCTTCCACCAGAGAACCCTGTTCCGTCAAGTAATTGCAACCTCGAGTCTTTATCCTCCCCTTTTGTTCTCTTCCCCCCTTGGCAAAGCTGCAATCTTGCACAAGAGCATCAGCAGACAAACCCCTTGAAAATAACCCTCCAGAAGAAATCTAATTTACTTTTTAATCTGGGTCGGAAATTTGCCAGCGAAATTTCCACCGACAAGCAGAGCCGTTCATTACACTTATCACAGGGGCCGAATCCTCATTCCCGACTCCGGCACCGCAGCAGCAACGGTGGAGCCTGTGTGCAGGGAGAGATGGAGAGAGAAATCTTTTGATATACTGTTTGTTTGATACAATCTTCCCCCGATAAGATCAGTCAGCAGAGGACAAAGTGATGACCTTATCAGTTTTGACTGCTGATATTAGGGCATAGCACGCATATACATGTACTTGCCTCTCACTTCCTTTGGTAGGTTCTCAGTTATTTATATACAGTCACACACCCCAATAACTCTGTTGCTTGCTGAAGCCCTTACAGGGTTCGTATAGAGATGTGGCTAAAAAGCATCCACCACAAAGGCCATGAACATGTCCCACACTTGATCCTTATGGCTGGTTTTGGGTAGGTGGATTCCCCAGCCGAGCCCGGCTCCAATGCCGAAGTTCCTGCATGGAAGTTTCCATCTCTCAATTTTCCTTCTCAGAACGATGCCTCCTGTGGGAAGTGTAAATACAGAAAGATGACAACATGTGCATTAGCGCTCGTTAGGATGTCATCATTATATCCTGCAAAGTGTCTGCTGAAGGGATCCCTAAAGGACACTTAGAGATGGAGCAGCTGCTCCGGATTTGTTCCAGCTCACATCTCAAAGCAAATGACATTGAGATAAATACGGCATCCTCAGAGGAGAGCAGGGACCAAGAGAGGGGGGATTCCTTCGGTCACACGTCCAAGCCAGGACCCTACATGTTCCCAACCTGCCTGCCCTTTGTCTTCTTAGCAGCAATTGCACACTGTAATGTTTACAGTGGTACCAGTGGGTCCAGATGGAGGGATGTGTATCCCTCATCCAGGCAGCTGCAACACTGGTTGTAGTTTCTCTGTGGTGGGTGAAGGTTAGTACTGGTTCTTTGGGGGGAAAAACCCAAATCAACACCCAAACATTGTGATGACAACACATACGTGACCAAACCCTCAAATGTATCTTAAGCCAGATTGTCACCTGAGGTAAAGCAGAACAATCTCACTTATCACCTCCAATGGAGCCAGCAGGTTTTTACAACAGAAGCTTTAGCACTACCAGATCCCAAGATCCCATGGGCTCCCACTTCCTAACCTGCCTCAGTCTCTATGATGCCAGGAGAGACAGGAATTCAGGAGGAACTATGAGCCTGCATGATAATCTCTCCTTCCCCCGTTTGCTTTCAGAGGGGAAGCCTTGAAATGGAAATGCAAACAGCCCCAAGGGCGCTCACTGCAGCAAAGAGAAAGGCGACCAGGAGAAGACCCAGAGTCCTGCGGTACCTGGAGATGTCGCCTGCTTTCCTGGTACCGTTGCCCAGCAAACAGAGGAAAAAAGCAGTCTCTTCAGTTTTCCCTCTCCTAAGAGCCCCTCTCATGTCAAGTGCTGGGGTCACAGAGCAGAGCTTCTCTACTTGACAGCAGCAAACAGATCATTTCCCGGGAGCAGCATCACAGTGGCTGGCAGGGGGAGAGGCACCTCCTTCTGCAGGTGGCAGAGGCTCCTTTCCACTGCCAGACAACGCCAGAGAGAGCCAGCCATACAAGAAGCAGCCTCAGTGTTACTTGTTCTGCGCTGGCACTGAAAGGATGCTCCAGCTATTGGAAGGGGTTGCAAACATGCCACCCTTTCCAACAGAGAGCCGGGGTCCCCACGGCAGCTGGTGATCTCCCTGGAAAACCAATGCCAATCCCGAATATGCAGCACCACTCCAGCAGGCTGAATTGCCTCCTGAGCCTCCGGGATTGCTTTAACCATCTCCACCATGAGAATACCCAATTCTTTGCTGCTTCTTTAATATTGCCAGAGATTTTGGACACCAATGAAGCAGTCACCGTGTTTCCTGCCACAGGGAGCTGTGTTTCAGTAACAGCTTCGTCAGGTTTCTCTTGGAGTTGTGCTTTAGCTTAGACTTTTAACTGCAAAGTATCAATGTAGATTGCCACAAAAAGGGATATATTAAGATTGGAAAGCCCTTTGGCTGAATGAGAAGCAGGTAAATTGACTTCCATCATCATTTACTGCTAGAGCCGAAAGTGTCCGACCTGGAGACACTTCAAAATTCACCGTGAAAAAAAGTCCCCCTTCCAGCAGGCTCTTACCAGCAATCAAACCCGTGAATTTCCCACAGCTGACACCCACTGTTTAACAAATTCCAAGTGAAAAATCTCCTTTGGAATGAAACATCTCCATGCGGCATTCCAGCAGCGTGGCAACGTTTGAATCCTGCTGCAACAATGCCCCTTCCTCTCGTTTCTTGCTTCAGGGGAAGCAATCAAGGCAAGATCCCCCAGTTCCGCAGTGTCTCCCAACACCTCTGCCCATTCCTGTGTGGCACAGGCAGGGCAGCAGGAGGGGTTTTCCCACTGGTGTGTGATATCCAAGGAATCTCACATACACGCACAGCCAGCCTGACTTAGAACAGGACACGGCAAAGCGCGAGAGGGCTGCACAGAGCTGTTTTGCTGGAAACTTGCTTCGTTTGGGTTTTAATCATTAGGAACTCATTGAAGCAAAAAGAACCACAATGAGAAGGGATGAAAGGTGCAACGTGCCGTGCCTGATGCTGCTGCCACGCTGGGTCATGGCCACAGCGACTTGTTAAGCTGCCATAACTGGAAGGTACATCTGAGGCTCCAAAGCATAAACAGGGATTCCCACCAGCTTGCCTGAACTGAACACAGCTCCCTGTATAGATGAGGCCTCATTCCGGCCTCTTTCCCTTCATCTAATGCTGACAAACCAGCTCTGCCTCCATGGGTGTAGCACTGCTACCAAAAGGAGAACCCACCAAAAATCTCTCAGCATCAAACCGTGCCATTTAAATCCCTTTCATACAGCGTGCGCTTGAGTTGGCGCCTGCAGCCTCACCCCACAAAGCAGAGCTGCCACCTCCCCCAAGAGCTGCAATTTCTTTTGAGTTCAATTATTTCTGCACCATATTGTTTGCAACAGCTGAAGCCCACAGTGCTGCTCAGAATATTATGTACTCTGTGTCAATGCACCATGAAATATCAAGACTACAATAGGGCTGAAGTCACAGAATCATAATCCTTTAATAGCTTCATTTGGGCTGCGGGAAGATGGCACAAGATTTCTATTTTTAAACAAATGGTGCTCATTCTAACGAAGCCAAGGCTCATGGGATACAACTGCAGCTGCAGACCTTTTCCTTCCCTGAGGTTTGGAAACTCGAGGGTCAGGTAGGGGGGAGCTGCGGACAACTTTTGACACCATTTAACCACATGGATTTATCTGTTTGTTTACAAAGGAGCACTTTATTTGCAGGAGAAATACTTCCCGAAGCACTGTGCACTGCGCTGGCTGAAGACTGAAGACAACCTCTCTAATGCCCAGTTCTTGGCATTTCCCTGCAGCGCCTTGGGGCACCCGGGGTAGCATTTTACATCTTACACCAAAAGCCACCTTGGGCTGGGGCTTAAATGGCAAATGGGCAGCTGAGAGCGGTGAGAATGGGATAGGTTCCCAGGGAGAATCCCGCTCCCCCCATTTCCATCAAATCCCTTTTTAAGGGCAGCAGTTGGGTGCCTTGGCAGATGTTCACTTGCACATTTTTGTGTTAATAAAGAGGAGCCCTTTATTAATGCAAAATCTGCATATCCCTCCTCCTCTCCTTCCATGGTTAAGCTCCCACAATACAAGAAATATTTCACTTTCAAATCTAGATTCATTAAAGGATGCCTGGGGGGGGAGAAATAATAAGGTATCGCTTTACAGCCCAAATAAACCACAGAAAGATACCGCCTATAATGTGAATTTCAGGCTTTAGGTTGAGATAATTCATACATCACTCCCAGTTAAGAAACCAAGATGGTGCTGCGTCAGCGTGTTGGCTGAAATAATACCTTCTTGCGCTGTTTTATGCCTTTTGGTGATATATCCCAATTCCTCCGCGGTGCTGCAAGTGGGAAACAATGAAGTGGTCACTGCTGCTGGGATGTTCCTTCCCTTTCTCCCTTCAAGAAGAAGAGCAAGTCAGGAAACACTGTTTGCTGCCTGATTCCCACCCGAGGCCCATTTTTCTGCACAGGCTGGGAGCTGAGTGTGACGGGAGTGCCCGTGACAGGCTTCAGAGTGCTCGTTTGTCATAAGAGCCATTTCCCTACTAATAAAGTGACCTTGTGTAAATAGCTCAACTTCTCACAGCCATCACATCGCTAGGGCAGGACAGGCCTTGACAGATAGGGACCACACGGGCTGCTGCTCCAGGATGAACTGCCACAGCCGGGAGTTGTTTCTGACGGTGCTGAGGTGCTCCATCATGTCATGGCACAAGGTGCCGGTGAGTAACGTGCCCGGGGACATGATCCTTTTTGCTGCTGTCAATGTTCTGGGAGCCTGGGCTCCCTCCCTTTGTCCTCTCCAATTGCCAGCACTGCCCAAAGGAGTTGATATTACCCCATCACTGCTCTCTTGGCAAATTGAGCCCCACAGCACAAACTGCATTTGCTGAGGAGCTCTGGAGCTTTTGGGACACTACTTCACAGGGTGTGGGGCAAGCGAGTGAGATCTTTGCATGAGACGTACACGGTCTCCTTGGGTCCTAGCAGCAAAGCAGCCTGCCTTTGTCCAGACTTGTCCTGGACATCACCACGGCTGACCTTCAGTGAGGGAGCCGTGCAGATCCCGATGCACAGTGCTTTCACCAGCTCTCCTCCTGGCACAGCTGCAGGACTGGCCACAACCACTTCTCTGTGCGATCCATCCTTCTGCTGTCCTATAGCGCTCAGATCACACCCTTGGTTTTGCCAGGAAGAAGATGAGAAGTGTGGGGTGGGAAGGGACAGGGGAGTGGGATGATCTGCAGGGCTGTGCTGCAAGAAAAACACTGGGATGGGGATTGTTGTTGTTATTGTTACTCTCCCATGCACACTTCCAGCCAATCCAGTAATCTATTATTTATGTGTAGCCTAATTAAGGTTGTGAGTAGCTTGATCTCTGTTTACTTAAGTATCTAGAGGAAGATTGCCAAGATGCAATAACAGGATCTCAGGGCACGCAGGGCTGGCTGCATGCGCCGGACGCTGCGGGCTGCTCCTGCCTTTGCAGGTGTTGATCACATTGGCTGTAGCATCAAACACCCTCTTGCCTATTCAAGCTTATCTAAAACAGATTCAGATAAACCAGACCAAACAAAAGCCATCAAAGTCTGAAACCAGTGAATGGGATGTGATTAATGAAACACGCATGGGATGGGTTTAAATCTCATTCCTACAAAATAAACCTACAGCTGGACCAACAGCCCCACTGAAATCGCAGCACAGACGTCCATGACTGCACTCTTTCTGTGGCCAAGCTATGAATCAGCCTCCATGATTCATAACTTCCAGGAGTTATCACAAGGATGGGACTATCCGTGTGAGTAACCATGCTCTGCCAGCACGAGGTGTTTGCAACCTGCCCTGTGTGATTTACACCAACACAAAGATAGAGATGAAGTATCCTCTCCTGTCGCGTCCCATTGACTCAGCTACTGTACCTTAAATGGGACCTCAGATAATGTCATCTTTTCAGAGCGTCACGGGTGAAACATGCCCATCCTGTTGCACACATTATGGTTTTCATACTTAGTGCAGTGGGCAGCTTCCTCTCCTCCCACCAACCCCCAGGCTGAGCCAGCCAACGAGACTATTCCGTTTGCAATGTGCGCTGCCACCCTCCAAAAGCTCTTCCAAATGGATCTGTTTGGGCCCATTTTAAGTATCAATATTGCCAGGTTCTGTGTTAAATGTGTACGCAACGCGTTTCGGGAAACCTTTAACAAATTCTGTGCGGAAGAATATGTTTTCCCATATGGGCTGCTTAAAGAAAGGCAGATGTGAGGCAATCCAAATCCCTCATATGCTTCTCCTCCTTCTCCCTTTCCTTTTGGCAAACCATCTCAGGCAAAGACAAATATTGTATCAAAGAATTATGGAAATAAACACGAACATAGCTCAAGGGCACAAGTAAGTTTCTGGAAAATTTTCTCTGTGCAATTAATAGGTAACATTGCAGGGGGAGCCAAGAACCCAAAATATGCCTGAGGAAGCTAATTTTATGGTGCAGACGGTGCTCTGGGAACCGTGGAGCGGGAGCTGCGTTAAGCAACATTAGTCAGGATGCTCTGAACAGGCTGCTGAGAAAGATGAGGAAACCCAAGCAGGGAGCTGGTGCGGGAGCACGTAACACCGAGCCGGGGTGAGCTGGGGACAGGCTCTGACCAGAGGGATAAGGGCAGGAGCTGCACCTCAGGCTCAGGTGTTGCAGCTGGGGCGAGGGGCAGAAACATCTGGAGGCAGCACCGCTCCTCCTGGAGCCCACGCTAAGCTTGTGCACCACGTGCTACGTGACAGCTACTCGTCCTGTGCCGAGAGCCTTCTAGAAACAGATGGCAAAGACTGTGCCCAGGCACAAATCAACAGCGCTTCCACCACTGTGACCCCAGACATACCCAATAGAGCAGTACTCCCAGCACCCCATTCCCTCTGGGGTCCCTGAGAATGAACCCGCAGCTGGAAAACACCAAGGCAAAAGCAGGAGGCGAAGCATGAGCACCCAAGCAGTATTTCACTACAAAATGTAGGTTCTTACAAGAAGACAAAGAAATAAATATATCATTTCCCTGCCAGGTTCCTCAGTTCATTAAATAACCAGCAAACGTTAAACCAGATGTTGTATTTTATCACTTGACTCGGATCATTACGACTTTATTTCTGACAGCCCCAGAACAAATGCAATGCGGTTATAAAGGTTATTTAACTATTAAAACAACCATTAATTAAAGTTTGCCAAGTCCTGGGGGCTCTGAGGACAAGCAGCACTTAGGTAAATGTCAGTTATCATTTAATAAGTCCTGGTTGTTGAAACCTACAGCACATGAGCTTTGTTCCCAGGAGCTGGGATCCAGCCTGGCCCCACTGTTTGCAGGGGTGGGTGCTCCAGTGTCGGAGCCGACTGGGGCTTTAGCAGAGCATGAAAAGCAGCAGCAGTAGCCATAGGACAAGTATTCAATGTTATGGTCGGTCCTTGCTGGGCCAGGCCCTGCCTCATCCCAGCCCCAGGAACACCATGGACTGGGGCCACCTCGTGTTTCCTGCCGGTGAAGCAATGGCTGCGAGACCTGACCTGGGAGGACAAGGGAAAGCAATAGATTATAACCCAGCAACAGCTCTGAGCTCATCCAGGGCTTCCAGAAATTGCTCCAATGCCAATAATCAACAGCAATAATGCTGAATAAGCCTCCAGCACATCCGAGCTTGAAGAGTAAAGGACCGCACTGAGCTGGAACCCAGGAGAAAGAAATACGGAGCTGCTCTTGCATGTTATTCTGCAATTAGGGCTTGCTGCAGCCTAGTCCCTGTCCCTGTGTGACAGAGCACACCCGTTTTCCCTCTGGTGATACAGAGCAAGGGGAACAGCCACCTCACAAACCATGCCTTGTACACGTAAAGACAAATAAAACAATAACTTGATTCTTTTAAGCATGAGAGGGGGGAAAGAAGGGAGGGAGAAATTAACATGGAGCACAGAGCCCGAGCATTAAATGGGGGATGAAACGCCTGCCAATGTGTTTTTAACAACAAACCAAGAAAATGAAAGGGCTGTGAGCCACCACTGCATTGAGACAATAATCACTCATCAAGGCAAAGTTTCAATCTAATCAGTTCAGTTGTTAGGGGGGAAAAAATAGAGTGATGCTGCGCTTGGAGAACTGCCGTTCATCCCTGCCTCCTGCCTGAGGACCACAGCGGCGGGGACCTGCTCTGCTGCTGCAGCTTCCCAAGTACCAGGAGGAAGCCGTGGTGCCCAGGGGTGTTTCCAACCAGGGGATCACTGCTATAAAGCAAGTGGTCTTTCCCAGCTTTGGCAACGCCCCAGTGAGGGGCCAGACCCAGGCACCACGCTGTGCTGTGCAGAGGAGCCAGGGATGCATGTGGATGGCTTTCCTAAAGGATGGCTCAGCCTTTGAAAAGTCCCCCCCTTTCAGGTCTCCTCTTCAATACAAGAAATGGATGCTTTCACTGCTGAATCCCATAGCCTTGGGAATTCAAGTAGCTGTTTTGAGAGATCAGCTGGAAACGTGGACAGAGCAACCTGCACACTATTGTATTTGAAGGCCATAACCTGCACAGATGGGCACAGGAAAGGCCTCCAATGAACAGACAGGCTATTTTCCTATGACAGAGGAGCATGAGAAGTCCCGTGCACTAGTGGAGGACACAGGTGTCTGTGCTCCCAGGCCGCTCCCAATACCGGCCAAGCACTGTGCGAGTGCTGACATGCTTTTCAAAACAGCTTTTGGCAGCGGAAGGCAAGGCAAGCTTTGTCATGGGCTGGAAGGGAAGGGAAGCTAATCCAGCACAGTGCTTTTCGACTCGCTAATCCTGCCCTGTCCCATGAGCGATGTCCCAACAATTATCTTCGCCGCACAGACGGTGACAGGGCAGGGAGACTTGCCTGCACCAGAAAGGGAATCATTTTCAGAGCTGGAATTTCACCACAGATAACTTCAACTCCGATCTGCCCTGAGCTTCACTGCGAACTCCTAAGCACGAGGCTCTTTTTGAAGCATCACTCTCGGCTTTACTGCCAGCTTGCTGAGTGTCCCTAGGGCCAGTCAGCCAAGATCCCAATGTCTGTGGGCCCCTCTCTGCAACTGAGGGATAAGAGATCAGGAACTGCAAAATGTGACTGCCGCAAGGCAGGGAAAACATAAATCTCCCTGACCATGCCAGGAGCTGCTGGTCAATGGGCTGAAATTCAGCAAGCCCCAAGAGGATTTGTCCTGCCTCAAGCTGTCCTCAGATCAGTGCACATGGGACAGTTCACCCCTTCCCTTTCCTGCCGCCCCCAGGATAAAAGGGTCCATCTGGGAAGGCAGAGGACAAGTTTTTAGATGTGGCCTGATTTATAAGAAAGAAAAGGAATGATTATCCCCCCTGTGATTTACCTTCCCTGTGCTTTACAACCAGAATAAATTGCAATGCTGAATGTTGCTCTGGAGTTATGAGTTATCGAGGGAGCAGCAGTGCCATGAATCTTACCACAGCTGATAACTCATCCCCATGGCATGTCAGAGACCCTGTGCTGGAGGTTTAACTGGGGGCATGGCTGGTCGTGAGCTGCCTGCTCCTTCCCCCATCACTACTGCTGAGCCAGCACAATGCAGTGTGGCCTGGAATGGGTACCTTGGAAATCAGGAAAACTTCTGCTGGAGCCTCCTGAGCAGGAGGTCATTATAGCTTATTCAGGAGCGTATCACTGTAATTTTCAGTTCTCCTGCACCTTTTCTGAGGTCGCTCAGTCTGAACTCAACCCACATTTCTGGGTGAGAATAAGCCATTGTATTAAAACACCCTATTTCCAGGGCTGGGTTTTCCCCTGCCCCATGCTTTACGGAGTACTGGATTCCTTGGCTTTTTGGATTACGGGTGCAGGGGTTTCTTCTACCGTAGATGTATATCAGCTTCCTGAGCTGACAGACTTAACGCAGAACACACAAATGCCTGCAAATAGCTCAGGTAATTGCAATCCTCCTTCATCGCTTTGCATTGGGCAATCCAAATGTCACCCCCACGCCAGGCGTTTGTTCACTGGGCTCTGGGAGATGTCCTTACAATTCCTCCGTCTTCTTTAAACTCGCCTATTCCAAACAGCAGCGTGTCATCTGCAAATTCTGCTCCTTCACAGCTTATTGCTTTCCTAGATCGTTAATGACTGCATGGCAGAGTCCTGGATCTGGTACAAATCCCAGAGGCACACTACCCTCACCGTCTCCAGCCATGGTTTATCTGCTCTTCTCTTTGATGCCACGGCCAGCAAAGCAGCAATAAAAGCAGCGTCCCCACAGACAGCCCATCCTCCAGGCTGGGGTGAGCTGCAGAAACGACGTTAAGGCAGAGACACACGTTCCTACATAACCCTTCAGTGAGGCAGATGGGAGCTGGGCAGGAGGAGGAAGGGCTTTGACATGCCAGGAGCAACTCCATGAGGATTCTGAGCTTACCTGGAGCTGGCAGCAGCTCCGGCCACGCTGCCACCTTGGTCCCCCGGCTGCATCCTGATGGGAGCTCTGATGGAGCTGAGCCATGGCAATCCCTGCAAAGGGCCACCATCCGCAGGGTCCTACCAGGATGGAGGCCAGGTGAGCCCCATGGATGGACAACAGGAGAGAGGGACATCAGGCAGCTCCCCAAGGAGCTCACAGAGCACTGCACAACTGCTCCCATCCTCCCGAGTTTGCAGTCTGCACAGCAGGGCGCAACTTCTCCCATCAAGGGGTAATTTCCAGCCCAGAGCTGGTTTATCCTCTTCTCCATCGCGGTGTTGGAGCAGCCACGTGCAGAGCAGTGTCCTCACCACTGCCTCTGCAGAGCCTTCCCCAGCCACCATCAGCCCCGAGTGCTGTGTTTAACTGCTCTGTCTGTCGTAGGACATTGCTCCTGTTTCTTGATGGGTTCTGCAAAACCCAGATTCAGTTTCCGATGTGGTTAATGCCAGACCACACTTTTATACAGATTTTCAATGGCTTCCTGCAGCCGCTGTGTCCTTCAGCACAAGCTGGAGCTCGGGCTTGCGAGGGCGGCAGAGCAGGGCTCCCCAGGGAGCTGCGGGCGGGGGGCAGTGAGCACGGAGCCCTCTTGAAAGGAACTCAAAAAGCCTTTCTTACAAGCTCCCTGTAAAAGCAATTTGCCAGGTGGATCTTTAGCCATGGGGTGATTTTTTGGTGAAAGCAGAATCGGGGCAGAGGACTCCAACTCCTTTCACCTCTATTCTGACTTTGGCAAAACCAGCAGTGAGCAATACGGTGCAATGACTCATTTTTTCCCCCCTTGTTTCCTGGCAGGAGCAATATCTTGTGTCTCTTACTCAAGTTAGGATTATCGACCTGCCCTCTACTTGCTGTCCAGTGTGGGTGACATGACAGCTCAGAAGGAATTGCTGTCTGGGTTAGAAATGCTCTCACAACTAACAGCTCCTTTCCTGCCCAGAGAGCTCCTTTGGAATGCCAGAGAGAAAACCAGACAGGGAGTGAGGAGGCAGAGGAGAAAACAGGAGATGCTCTGGGTAAAACAAAGGCAGCTGGTTTGAGACAGCACTGGAGGTGGCTGGTACCTACCCAGCAACCCCGTCCTCTTCCATGCCTGCTCACAAGCCACAGCGCTTGGACAGTGCCACTTGCCTTGGAGAAGAACCAGTTCCCAGCTCCTTCTCTGCTGAGCACCTCCCAGCCTCTATGGAGCAAGTCCACTGGCACCAGCTCTGACATGGTGGCACCAGCTCTGACATGGTGGCACCAGCTCCGAGCCCTTCCCGCAGCAGAGGCCCCTCCATCGCTGCACCAGACACAGGATAGGGGCCAGAGGTGAAGATGTGGACATTGTGTGTGCTGCAGGATCTGCGCCAGCAACTGAACCGGAGCTGAAATTCACTGGAGGAGGAAGTAATTAATGCAAATCCCCAGGGCTGCATCAATGCAGATCCCAGGGCTCTCACAGTCTCCCCAGAAGGCACAGGCTCTGCCTGGCTCCCTTATTTCAGGAGTTCAGGTCACACGAAAGATCTCAAAATGCTATAAATACCTCCTGAGATGCTGGAGAGGCATGTGATGCCATCAGTGTGAATGGAAATGCCTGCAATAGGAATTTGGACCTGCAGAGCCTCTGCACAGGGCTAGGAACAGTGTTTCTCTGTGGTATTTTAGGTCTAGATTTAAAGAACCAACAAAACCCTAAACACAAATGTGTTCTCTCAGAGCCAACCACAGCATCACTTCCTGTTAGATCCAGGCTGCAGGTACCGAGTGAGAACACATCCCACAGAGCACAGGTGAACATCTGGAGCTGAAGTCATGCTGGGTATGGAAGGGGGATGTGCATCTGTCCTAAGAAGGTGATGGATGCAGATGTGAGACCCAGCTGAGGTGTGTTTAAGGGCCGTAATACAGCCAGTGGTTCAGATAACCTTGGAACTGGGACAGGGAGGAGGAGAGATCAGTGCCTGTGGCATGAGGCTATTTTAGAGCCACAGCAAAGCAGCAAGAAGGAAGAAGTCCCGCAGGCAAGGACATTTGGGATTGCTAGGATTATTACTACTGCTTCCTAAAGACAAACCGAAGGCAAACACAGCAAAGAGGTGAAAGCCCAGGGAGCAGATGGGTCTCCCGAAACAAGGGTTCTTGTATTGCAGGGACCAATTTAATGTCTGTTTGCTATCTTCATACCTCTGGCTCTGCAGTCAGTTCACAGCCTTCATGTGAGTACCACACTCACAGAAACCATCGTGCCTGAGATGCTGCGGAACTTGAGCCTGTTCCACCTTTGTCAAAGTCAAGTGTGTTTAATTAAGGCAATACAATTCAGGCTGGGACTGGTCAAGTTCTCCTCAGAGGTGCCCAAGGGAGTTACTAATGTTTTCACAGGGTTTAAACTTACAATACAGTAGCTAAAATAAAGCGAGCTTTGTACATGCCATTACTGCTACCTTTTTTGCATACAATTGAATAAATTACCTTTTGTTATGAAACATTAATCCTCTTTGCTAAATGGAATAATTCCCACCTCGGATGCAACGTGAGGCTGGAGCACCCACGGAGCAGAGCTGGGGGCACCCTTCTGTGTGCCGGGGGCACACTTCTCCTCTGAAGGAGCAGAGGAACTGGTGCATCCCAGGAGGAGCACAGGGGCCTCGCAGCAAGGTCGAGATGTTCCCTGGTGCATCCTTGGCTGGGGCAGCCAGTGATTACAGGGGCAAAGATCAACCTTCAGAGGAAACAGAGATGGCAGAATGAGAGGGGAAGACTACGTGAGAAGTGATTTATCATTGCTAATTGCTATTAGTGTTACAGGAGTACCAAGAACTGCTGCCCTGAGGTCCCGCAGAGCCATGCAGCACAAGAGGAGGTCCCTGCCCTGCCCAGATAATGGTTTAGATGGGTGCCAAATGCTGCACTACTGCACAGGGGCTGGAGCACAGTAACAAGACTGCAGCACGGGCAAGGTGCACTGATCCCAGCTAAGCACCTCATCCTTGGCCATCCTCCTCCAGGAGCAGAGCCCTTCTGCCTGTGTAATTACATATTAATATTATAATATTAATAATACTAATATTATAATAATGGTTATAATTAATAACCACCGGTCTTCAGAGGAGGTCTCCCCACGTTCCCCTTTCCCTGGGTTTTGCAGGTTTGCGCTACCCTGGCACCTATCACACACCTGAGGGTCCGGCGCTGGAGCCGAGCGGGATCCATTAGAAGGAAAACGCCACAAATCTCTGTGTGAAGCAACAGCTCCTGACACAATGAAAGCAACTATCTGGTTCAGATCTGCACTTAAAACAATCCACAGGGCCATTAGTATTCCTCCCGTGTGATCCACATGGAGTAATAGCGGCTCTATGAATAAAATTAAAATCAGAGCTGGTGCTGCCTTGCACTTGGGGAGATGCTGCACAGCGAAGGCCACGTTACTGTGGGCAACACTGATCGCTCCAGCCAGAGGCAGGGCCCCCCATCCAACTCCTTTGAGCAGCCCTTTGGCTCAGGAACATCTCTGCTTGCTGTCTTTCAAGGCAGGCAGCAAGTCCTGCTTGAATCCAAGCCCACCAGGGCATCCTACAGCTCAGGCACTCACAGCAAATGGCAAATTATGATGTTAAGGGATAGCTGAATCTTTAGGAGCTGTCTGTGGCTCAGGGGCAGGCTGGCTGCTGCGCCTTGAAGGCAGCTCGGCAGACTGCTGCTTCCCAACTGGAAGGGATGCTCCTCCCGATGCTCACAGGCTGCTGACAGCACGCGGGGGGAACAGAAACCCTCTTAGAGCAGCAAACAGGAGAGATCTATAATGTTTTTAACCAGGCTGTGAGTTTCAGACTATAGTCCGTTAATTCAAAGAGATAGAATTGATATCTCTCTTCCTTCCCATCAATGGAGTCAAAGGGTCTCTCTGTGTCTCCTAATGTGGCCATCGTATTCCAATAGCTCCAACAGCTTCTGCAGAACTGG
The DNA here is from genome assembly GCA_025448015.1 of Bolborhynchus lineola. Lineage (NCBI taxonomy): Eukaryota > Metazoa > Chordata > Aves > Psittaciformes > Psittacidae > Bolborhynchus > Bolborhynchus lineola. The sequence continues at coordinate 15,854 of JAOEHX010032686.1, read as the reverse complement.
ATCGTTGTTCCCTCCAGGGACTCCTTGGAGATACCTGTAACCAGACTGCCCAAACCACCACATGCAAACCCTGTGTGCACGGGGTGTCCGTCCTGCAGCTCCATCTCTGTGCCTGCCAGCCCGTGGCCAGAGCAGCCTGTGTGCCCAGGAACGGATCGGGAGGAAACTGCTGCACAAGGAGTCTTGGCTTTGATCTTCACAACACGTGGCCCTGTGATTCTGAACACTGGGTTTGCCAGGAGTCCCAGAGCACTATTATTCATGGTTGCTTATGAAACCCCTCATTAGCTCAAGAAGCTAATTGTTGTTGTTGAAGAAGCGAGCAGTGAATCCTCATGCCTGGCGCTCTGCCACCCCAGGAGCCGGGCTTATTGACTGCAAGGCACAGCGGCCTTTCCTCCTGCAGACAGGAGGAAACAAACCCCAACAAACCCACATTCCTCCCCCCCTTAGAACCATCTTTCCTTTTTTCTCCCCCAATTCCTATCCACAGAAAAATTCAGGGCTGTGAGTGGATGCAAACTTTGTGACACATTTCAGAGAAACTCTTCCAGCCAGTGGCAAAGTTACCTCTAAAGTGCCAAACCTGGGGGAAAACCAACATCCTACATGGACCAGGGCACCTTGCCCAATTAGGAGAGCAGCTCAGGATGGAGGCTCCTTCCCCTGCCAGCTAAGCCATCAGCCCAAAGCAGAGGCATCACTGGGGTCAGCAGCAGCCACCAGCATGAACAGCAGTTAATGAATCGTCCCTGCTGCCTGGCCGCTGGGAGGAATGAGGCTTCAGCAGGGAGGAAACGATTGTGCAGGTATTGTTTTGATAACAATAGCAATTCCTGCTTCTGAGAATGCTATTTTGCTTAATACCTTCTTTCTGCAGAGCAGCGACACGATGGAGTAATAGCCCTGGGATTGGTGTGAAGGGGTCTGGCTGGTGACAAGGAAAACAGCTGTATCCATCAGAAAAGAAAGAGAAAACAAGCGCAGAGAAAACAAGTGCTCCACATAAGCATCCCCTGACAACATGGGTTTTAATCTTCAGGATTAAATGGTATTTTGATTCCTTTCTGCACAATAAACGTACTTGCAGGGAAAAACGTGCCTGTTTTATCCTGTGGAAAGAGGAAAGGTTTCCGGGCCTAAGCAATGCAGCACTTACTCGAAATGACCCACGTTTTGACAGTTATCTGAGAAATCAAACACAAATCCCATGGCCCAGGGTGGAGCAGGGCCAGCCGGAGCATCCTCCCCCTGCTTATCCGTGTCTACTTCCAACTCAGCTGAGGGGCAGAGGAGATCCCTCAGTGGCTGTACAGAGCCCCCAAAATTCCCTACTGGCCAGGTCCAGTGACCAGGAAATGTGATTATCCATTAACACCTTTGTGGGATTGTTTCTCCTTACCACGAGGGCCGAGGGGCGCTGGGCACAAAGCGTTTACACTGATGAATTATTCAAGTTGTGTAAAACCAGACAGCATTATTCTCAGGAGAGATAAAGAGGCGGCTGCACATACACATGGATGTAGATACAACAGCAGCTTTAAAAAGCATTACAATTCTCAGTCTTCTCCTCCCAAACAAGGCACAATGCTCTTTTCCTCTGAAGCAAAGTAGCAGAGCAAAGTGTCTGCTCAGAACAAGACACCACGGTGCCCCACAGAGTTGGCTGGTAGCAACTAACCCCTGTCCACCTGCATCACTCATCGGCACCCCTGAATCACAAACCGGCTGCAGAGAGGAAAGCAGCCCCTGGAAGCCACGTGGGGCTGCCCAAGGCTTTCCGGTTGCTCCTGCTCTACCCCCCTGCTTGCTCACGAGCCAGCCCACATGCAGGTCTGCAGCAGCCTTAGCAACCTGCAAACCAACCGTGGGCATCTGCTGTACCATGGGCAAACCCTGGGGCTGACAGAGCAGCACTGCATCCCCACGGCTCCTGCAGTCCTACCAAAACTAGCAGATATGTGCCAAAGCAGCGCCACTGGCAACGCGGATCCAGCAGCCCGCAGCTGATGGGCACGCTGTCCAGAGCACCCTATCAGAGCAGCAGGGAGCACAGCACCCACGCACACCTCTCAACATCCAGGCTGCTTGTCAGAGGGCTAAGGTTCCTTAAAGAAACCCCCAAATCCTTCAAGAGTGCAATAAACCAGAGTGCAAAGGAAAGGGCTGATGTTAGAAACTAACAAGATATCCTTGAGATGCTGTCCTTTCCCCTCTCTGCAGGGTGATGGAGGGCACCTGTGCTCCTATTGATCTGACCTGGACACCCTGAGCCGAACTCGTTTAAAACCAGGAGAAAACCAATGTTCAGCAACACAACATCTTGTTAAGTTGGGAAGTCGGGGGAGCGTTCCCGCTCTGCAGCCGTCACCAGGCATCGCTTGCGCACATAGAACTGGAGCGCGTTGCTCTTGATGGGGTTATTAATAACTGTCGTGCTCCGAAGAGGTGCAATAATGCACTCGCTTTCCTTCACAGATTAAAACAATCCTGCAGGGCAGCGTCCCAGGCCTCCTGCTCCCACCCTTTGCATCCCAAAGCTGGCGCAGAGGAACAGCGAAGGGAGTGAACCACCGACAGGATGATGATCCCTTTGGGACGGCCAAGCCTAATTCCCTTCACTAGAACCAGCCTTCCCAGGAGGAATAGGGCCTACAACATGCACTGTGGAATAATGCCTCTATTTTCACCCCAAAAAACCCAACACTTGCTGCTTTGCTGTAGTTACACTTTTAGACCTAAATATAACCAGAAGCCAGAGGGAGGAGAGCGTGTTTAAGAGACTGTTCAATGGCAGGCAAAAAGTGTCAGTCCCTATGTATTAATTTAAAGTTTGAGCGTTTTATGTGGATGCTGCTGAGACAGACATAACTATGAGTAAATATGTCAAAATAAGCTATCAAGTGGAAAGCCGGTCCCTGAGCTGTTCAATGGAAGAAGTTACACACGGATTATGACTAGATTTCCAAATGATATTCCAGAAAGCAAGAAAACAAAGGACAAGGACAATGTTTGGGGGTTCCTTATTAATGCTTAGACAGTTTCCATCCCTGTCTTGCTCTGCAATATGTTTGCAATCAGCCTTTACTAACAGAGCTTCCTCAATGTTTTTCACACCTTTTTAGAGCTCAGGTTATACCAGATCCTGCCTTTCTTTCCTCTCCTCCCCTGCCACTTCTTCCGGAGGAGTATGGATTGTGGCATGTCTACATCTTCAAACCCGAGTGGAGACAAGTTTGGACACAGTGCCATGTTGGTGATGCAACCTCTTCCTTGCCCAGAAAGAGAGGGAAAATGCTCCTGTCTGAGCACTGGGACGCGGTCCTGAGCAGAAAGCAGCAGGGAGCTCATTAGTCACCGTTTCCCCAGACTTCATCGTCATTACTGTCACCTAGTGCTGAGGAACAGCCGGGAGGCTGCAAAGCATGCGGGAACTGGGAGCTGCCCAAGGGCTGGAAGCCCCTGGCTGGACCACGGGGCTGGTCCCCTTCCACGGGAGCATCTGCTGGTCCAGTCCCTGGGCTTTGACTGGCAGGATGCTGTGAAGCTCAGTGCCATCGGGCTGGAAAGCCTGGATTAAAGCTACCCAGCCTGCTAAAGGCTCTTGGGCACTCGCTAGCAGAAGTGCTAAATTAATCCACTGAACAAAGAAAGACCCTGCTTTAAAGTAAAACCAAACTCCCAAATCTATCTCAATAGTCCTCCCCTGGAGGCTTACCAGTGCTTCACTTCCCATCGCGAAAACAACGAGCTGTAAAAGACTGATTAGTCAACTGATAATTGAGTTCTTAAATGTCAAAAACAATATAGTATGAATATTCAGCAGATCATGCCACCGAAACTCACCTGTTCAATCAACACTGACTAACAGTTCCCATCCCATTGTTCTTTTCCAGAAATTATGTTAATTTGACTTTTCTGAGGCGATGAACAAGGCTCTCTTAAAACACATCCTCCTGCAGGTTAATGTCTAATGGGCTGCTTAAAAGAAAACTGTTTGGGAGCCGTGCCTGGCTTCAATCCCTCCGCGTTAGCTTCATCTGGCAGTTCAGGTAGAGGGCCAATCGAATCAGAATTGCGTCAAAGCAGAAACAAGTAAGATTTTGCCTGCGAGAAGGAGAAAACTCAGAACATAGATTGAAAAACATGGGATGTTTTTGTGCTAGTTGAGGTTAAACACAGCCCAAGGGCCAAGGTCACAACACACTTCAGGCCCCATTTAATCTAACAGGGGAAACACAGGCTACATTTAATTAAGGGATGTGTCTCTGGTTTCTAAAGGGCTGCAGAGTGTCACCGGAGCAGCCCAACCAAGTGGCCGCCCTCTCCCCATGTTGGTACCATTTCTGCCCCCCACACTGCTCCTGCAGCCAGAGGGTGTCAGCACCCAGCTGCACGTGAGTGAGGCCGAACAACAGCATCACCCACTCCTGGCTTTGGGGCTCTGCCCTGAAACCCACCTCTGGCTGCTTTGGGTATTTTGCTGGTATAAAGCCACTGGGGTAGCTGGGTCTGGCTGCGGGTTTTGGTTTCCAGTGGCACAGTGGGAAGCTGAGCAATAAAGCCTCATCCTTTGGGGACTCTATGTCCTTCCACCATTCTAAACCTGTGCACATTTCCCTGATCCTTTTACCTCACCCTCTCAGGTTTTCTGTGCTGTTTACCTTCAAAGGACTTATGTTCTAGGAAAGAGCCTGTCGGGGAACAGCAGCAGAGCCTCATGGTTGAGCCATAAGGCACCATTAAATAAAACCACCTTCCCTGTCACCGTAATTGGGATGGAGCAGCTTGGGAGGAAAACAGGCTGAAAGCACTGAATCAACCAGGGCTTCTCCAAAGCCAGGGCAAATACATCACAGCCAGGATCGTATCATCTCAGCGTTCCTTTGGGACCACTCATTGTGCTGAGCCCCCACAGGCAGTCACTGCTGCCGAGGGTCACCAGCACTGTGCTTGGTGGGCACCAAGGGGGACCCAGTCCCCGGCCCCATGCCAGCACAGCAGATGACAGCGCCATTAGAGACGGGGGGATTACACCTTCCTGAGCATGCTTTCAATTAACACACAAATGTGCCATCCTGCAAAGGAGCTCCCAGTTACCCAAACCGGACCTACGGGCTCTCCATAAAATGGTTAGCAGAGACATTGAAAGCAATCAGGCTCTGGGAGAGGCAGGTTCAAGCAGCCTCAACTGCTCTCATTACGGTAGAGAATAGGGAAATAAAGCCATTAGGTTCATGAGACAACTGGTTATTTGTATGATTTTTTTCAATGATTAGTTTCTTTAATAATGCCTTCTGCAGTGGCAAAACCTCTCCGGCACCATGTTACTGATGGATGCCGCTCCCATGTGAGCAACCAAACCCAATTTTAATGTTTCATGATGCTATTGAAATGAATAAAAAGGCAATTATCGTTTTCCTCCAGCAAAGCCTCAGACGCTGCCAAGCGCAAAGGGATGCTGGGTCCTTTGTCGAGGACCATCACATGTGACTTGTCCCCAGGAGCCCCAGTGCAGGCTCCCTTGTACCTGGTGGCACACAGACAGGAAGCAAGAAACCCCCTGGTCCAGCCTAGCTAGGAGGGAGCAAGGGAGCACCCTCTCCTTTCCTTTCCTCTCTTCTCCTCTCCCCTCCCAGTGCTCTCCCATCACCTCCTTTCAGCAAACCAGGACTTGATTTGCAGCACGCACTGCGCCACAAAATGATCTTTCCTTTGTAAGGAAGAGTTTTCTTTCAAAAAGATTTTCACATACAGGAGCCAGCTTCCAAAATTTCAGCCTTTTAGCCAAAAAAGCAAACTGGAAGTTTTGATCATTTCCCCCCGCTCAGTTCTCACCAGCCCTTCCTGAGTCACTGGGACGTGCCTGCAGCTGAACCCCCCATGCACAACCACTCAGAAGGCTCAGGAGGGAAGAGCATCCCGCAGTGGGATCAGGCGTGGCTGCACTGGCTTCATCCTGGTGGACCCTGACCTTGGCCTCTGTCCACAAGGTGCCTGTCAGAGTCGAATGGGACACTGTGTTGTGCCAGACCTGTTCACTGACTTCTCTGTAGTACAAATTGATGTCAGGAGCCGTTACTGTGTATGATATATCAAAGACCTCCTTAGCAGCTTGCTCAGATGGAGCCAGCGACCAGGAGGCAGGGGAGGAGTTTTACTTTGTAATGCCATCTTTTGAAAGAAAAATACCCATCTGTAGAAACGGACTGAAAAGGCCTCTGCTAAAACAGCATTAATATTCCAGCTGAGAGAAGCCAGAAATTCAGGGACATTTCTTCCACTCTTAGCAGGTTTGCCACCTCATACAAAACACTGCATATTGCCATGGATATCACCCTGTCACTCGTGTGGGGTGAGGAGAGGCGACCTCTCCCACATGCACCGAGTTAATCACCATCGTGCCTTGCCTCTGCCTGGACCAGTAATTACACTAACCTATTTTTCAGGAGTACAATGTGAGAGTTCCAGAGGAACAGAGCTCCAACAGGGAAAAATTAACCACCTTACTTGTGCCGAGACACAGCGGCTGTTTATTCCTCCTGGAGGCACCATCATTTGCAGCAGAACAAGAGCAATACATGGTGCAGCAGAGGGCAGGGGATGTGGCCCACGCACACCAGCTATTCAGTTGATCCCTTTTCCATCCTCAGCCAGGCTCCAAAGTGTGAGCCAGATGTTTTGCCAGGCAGTGGTGGCTGCAGGAGGAGCAGGACTTTGGCTTTGTGCTGTGAATATTCCCCTGCCCTTGCTGTCAGGAACTCCCATCATTCCCTATGGGTCTCACTGCAAACACTGTCAGGCATCCAAAGGGATCCCCACAGTCCGGACACACGCACAACCTAAAAATGAGAAACCAACTGTACCTGTAGACCCCCCCAAGGCCATTTCCCTGGGTCACCCATGCAGAAAGGAGCTGCCCTGTGAGCTCCACCATGCACATGTACCCCATCTGCTCCTGGCATTACTTTGGAGTGAAACGGCCCCAAAACAACCGGGCAGCAAACACTTGTGTGGGGAAGTTCCAAACACTCTTCCCTGAGACACATTTCAATTACTGAGGCAACTGAAGTTTTAATTAGTAACACCATGGAAGCGCTCCGGACCCAGTCGGCTGTGCAGGAACTGCACAAACAATGCAGGAATGAAACCCCTCATTGCTCCAGCAGGCACCGCCTTCAACATCCCTGTCCTTTCCCGGCTTTTCAACACACCTATCCAAGACGCGCTGGTTTCTAAGCAGCAAAGAGCAATTCCATCTCTAACGACTTTGATTTTCCCTGTTGCAAAGCCGCGGGCAGAGGCCGATGAGCACGGCTCCCTTTCCGCTGGCTTGGGTTTGGCCTGGATCTTGTCCTTTCTCCCTTTCCTTGCTCCCCATCAACAGGCCAGGGGCACGCCGCCGCCTTCCGCGGGCCCACGCTGCCGCGCTCCTACCGCGGGAAGGAGAAAACTAGTTTAACATCTCATTTATTTCATAGATGAGAAAGTAATTCCCTGCTGAATGATTATCCTGAACCAACAATTCAGAAAGCAGGAATTTACAGTGCCTGCCAGAGCCAGGAGTGCATTACTGTAGTGCTGGTATATAATGGAGCTGAAATATGGTTTTTCCCCTCCTGTTAGCCTGAAGAGAAAAGCCATTAAATATGATTAAGGTTAAGAGATTGCTAAAATTACAAACAGCCGCCATTCAATTATTTTGCTCTATAAAAATGCAACACAGACCGAAGTTATTTCTCCAAAATGTGTTTTTAGAAAATAACATAACACAACTAATGTGGTTTGATGTAGCAAAGCAGGTTTCAGATACTCCTCGTGATGCGAAACTAAGAGGTTCATAATTTAACTCAAAGTTCGTAACTTCAAGTCGTCAGGTGCCCGCTCCGTTAAAAAACATGGTGCGAAGGGGGGGGAAATCAATCCCCCCCGACTAATATCCTGCAGAGTTGTCTAAAGCCGGAGAGTCAATCAGGTTTATCACCCATTAAAGCAAAAGCCAGAAAATACAACAGCTTGGCACCACAGCCACACAGGCCTTCCGGAGAGCAAACCCATGCGGGAGTCTCTCTGATTCCCAATGCGACCTGGGGTGGGTGCGAGGGACGTGTCGGGCTGGCAGCACGGTGCAGGGCTCTATCCCGGGACGCCGGCTGCCGGGAATCCCAGTGCCCGGCACTCAGGGTGCCAGCAAACACACCATGCTAAAAACGTGGTTTCTGTCAGCCTCACAGCTGAAAGAATTGGAAAGCTGGAAAAAAAAGTGGATGGGGATATGAACGGCTAGAGACCGGTGGTTATTACGGTTAATAAAATATGAGGAATTGCATTATTCTGCTGAAAGCAACACAAGGCTCATGGGGCCCCCAGAGGCTGGCTGCAGAGCCGCTTCCATCCGCAGACTCCAAGAGAGCTTGGCACAGTGCTGTGCGCTGGCTGCTGGGGGCTTGTGCTGTGCCTGCATCACCAGCCCCATCCCGGCAGCTGGGGAACCAAACTGCTGACCCAGCAGCATTCAGGCCTGGAGATTTCATGTGTCAGGAGGATTTGTTACCTTACAGATGCTAGTTATGCACCTGAGGCACTGCAGTGTGACGGGAGTCACAGGTTCCCACCATGGTGACCATGATATCAGCATGATGCCCATAAACCCCATTTACTTCCACTGGTCACAATTTCTACACAAGGCCCCTTCGCAGCAGGTTGCGAAGGGTTAATGTGCGGGAAATAGGTCATTTGATGAGTAATTGCATGATTAGGACCCAAAAGATCGATCATTTCTCATAACCACATACATAATTCATTCTGCTAATATGCTCATAATCATCTTGCTCGCATCCCCTTGCATCTCACAACAGCTATTCACTCGTTTGTCAGCCCCACGTAACCAAAGCATGACACAGAAAACAAACATGAAAGAGACTCCTGAGTCCACGCCAAGGCTGAGTCGAGCAGCAGGTTTAAAAAGAGAAACCAAGGCTGTGTACCCTGCGTACCCCAGCACCCAAAGCGTTTCCATGGCAGAAGGCTTTGGGACTGTGCCTGGGTTTTGCTGGTGTTTCCCTGGAGCCATCTGGGACATCTCAGTGACTGACTGGGATTTTCCAGTATCCGAGCCCAGCGACTTTCCTCTTCCATGCCTGCATCACCCACGTACCTGGCTCCACTCAGACCAGCCAGAAAACCACCTCCCTTTCACTTGCTACCTAACCAGCTACCGTGCACATGGAAAAGCAGATAATTCTTTATCTGACAGGTAATTAGCTGCAGAAAAAACTCAGATGAAAACCAGAGACCATATTAATAACCACGCACAAGCACATATTTGGCTGGAGATGCACAATGAATTACTTCAATTTACCAAAAAAGTCTGGTTTATCTGCAGATGGGAAAGGAAATATCTTCATTTCTGCTCTCATCTGTGAACATCAGCAGCAGCTGGGGAGCAAGGTGAGGCTCCAGCCCCCCTGGCCCTCCTACCCCTTCCTCCTTTTAAATAAGGAGGAATGCATCCTGCAAAACCAGAACACATGGGATTTCAAAACAGAATAACCCCACAAAACAGGCGCAATGGCCACAGGGAAGGCTCGGGATGCACAGTGCATCCGGCCGTGGGACCCTCGGTGCCTTTTGCCCCAGGCTGCACACTGCTCCATACCTCCTCCAGCTTCTGACTGCTAAAGCATCTCTTTGCAGAGTGTTTATGTCTTTTGCATGAATGTTTAATCAGATCCCCTCGCACTCTTCCCAGCAGCTTTCCCCTGGGAAGCAACAGGAGCCGGAGCGACAGCTCCCACCTGCCTTATGGGGAAGGATTTTCTGACAGGGAGAGGATAAATTGCCCTCAACAAGGAGCCATCAGCCTCAGCCCAGACCGTGGAACGTGGAGCAGCCCTCCATGGGAGACAGGCACGGAGAAGGGAAAACCTGGGAGTGGAGACCCACGTGCTGGGTCTGCTGCAGGCTGGCACCCCCACGCCTCTGGCTGCCTCCCATACCAGGCCAGGAACCACTCCAGTGGCGGGCTGGAGGGACGGATGCTGTGATGTCCCTCACCCATCAGGAGGGATGTGTTAATGACCACCCAGAGCCCAGCTTTGGGACATCCATCCCAGGGAAAGTGTGTGAAGTGCCTGGCGAGCAGCATTGCACCATCGCCCTGAGCTCTCCTCCTCCTGCTTACCCTGAGGCCTGCCTGGCTTACGGAAAAGCCTTTACCTTTGAATCAGGCTTCCACCTCAATTCCCATCAAAGGCTGTCCTCACCATGGATTTGCTTAACACTCGACCTTCTAGGCACCATCAAATCTAACACAGCTTGACAGATTCGGGATTAAACACTAAAGCCAGACAAATCCATACGGCCGCAGCAGAAGCAACAGGATGGGCAGGATTGGGAAAAAGAGAAAAGGGAATAAGATGGAGATGCATACAGAATTGGGCAGTTTCTGCCTACATCGGGAGTTCGCTGCTGCAGCTGGAACAGAGGCCCTGATCCTGCTGCTCTCTGCCCGCTCTCCCCCCTGCTCCTTGGGGACCAGAGTCCCTGCTCCCATCTCCTCCCAGTGGGATGCTGCTCCCTGTTTGAAAGGGCCAGATCCCACTTTTCCCAGTTCAGCCTCCCCTCTGGTGCCCTCAGTGAGGTGCAGCCTCTCCCGGACAGTGTTCCAGCCACTGCAGCATGTGGCTGGAAACAGCAGCAGTAGGGAATATCAGCTGCCCAGGCTTGCAGCAGCAGCTTGGGAATTCCAGAATGTAAGGTTTGGGTTTTTAATCCAAACCTCTCTGTTTATGAAACATTACCCTTCCTTAGCCAAAGGAAGCTCAAACCCAGCATGCCCAATGGAATTGCATGTTTAATATTTAACAGGGGGCCAGGCTAGCTAATCAAACATCTCTTCTGGCTTACCATTAGCCCTGGGGTCAGCCCTGCGCCTGCAAAGTCCTCCCTCTGAGGCAAGGCAGGCTGATTCCTTTCCGTTGCAGTAACGGCTGCAGAAGGCAGGCACGGGCAAGGAGTTCATAACAACAAGGAGATAAGAATCTGATTTACTATCCCAGAGGAATCAGAGATGTTTCTAAAATACCATTAGAAAAGAAACATAAAATATACTTTATCACTAAATGACACTTCCTTGAGATTTTATGGAATCACAATCTTGGAATTAGCAGCTCTGCTGCTATCGTAGCTTTTTGCCTCACATCCTTCATGGCACTATCAAAATGAACGATGGGAGCTTTGTTTGGAAACTGCTGAAAACAAACATCCAGGTCTGAACCTTCCTTAAAGTAAGAACCGTAAGAAACAGAGCATCTGTTGGGACAGCCTGGAAGCATCATCAACACTGCAAATCCCACAGCACCCTGAAAATAACCCAAAAACCCCTGGAGCCATCACTGTGCCCTCAGCAGCGGCGCTCAGGGGGACACTGACCCGGGGACAGGGCTGGCTCCAGGCAGCGCTCGGGGGCTCTTCGCCAGCTCTGCCCCGGTTAGAGCCCTGCGGCACAGGCAAACGCTGCAGCTCATTGGTGAGGCCGTGCCAGCTTTGCCCAACATCTGGATTATTGATGCAAACCCCCCAGATGCTTTTGCAGTGTAAACAGGAGCCTCAGCTCCCGGCTGACCGGCAGCAATTCCCGCTCCTGGCACGTCCTGTGCTGGGAGAACCCCTTGGGGAGGACAAACTCAGCATCTTTCATTACTTGCAACTGGCTGCTCACAGTCCTGGCTTGGCAGCGGCTGCTGTTCCTGGCTTTGCTGTGACTTCCCATTGCCTGGCACCTTGCTCGAGAGCAGCAAACCCCTCAGTGGCTTTGGCACAGGCCGGAAGCACCGACTGCTATTCCCAGCCTCCGGGAGGTCCATCCTGCCCTGGCTGCCCACCCAAAGCCCCTGAGGCTGCAGGGGAAGCTGCCATAGGGCTCCATTGGGATGGGAGCCCTCCCAACACATCTGCAGAGCCGCCCCCCCCCCCCGTGCCAGCCACAGCCTTGCACACCTCAGCCCTACCCAAAGCAATTTACTCAGGGTTGTAAACAAGCGTGTCCATTGCGGGAGCAAACTGGAGTGATGGCCAGTTACCAGCAGTAATTGCCAGTAATTAAATGTGAATTAATTGATTTACCAAGTGATGCACTTGCTTTATATATGGTGGGTTTATTAAGTAACTAAGGTTTAGTAAGTAATTTCCAGGGCATGTTTATTACCACAGTGTAAATCTGAGTCAACCAGTTATTTCTAATGGTGGGAATAATTAAAAATGAGGGAGTGCTTCTATTCCAGAGAACATCCAGCCAGCACTGTGCCTTAGCTTTGCCCTTCTCTGCCCAGCACCACAGGCTGTGTCATGTCCCATTTCAGCTCTCCCTGTAAAGTCACCCCCTTGGCTTACCAACTGCATCATAACAAGATGTCCCTAATGCCTAGTCTGCACTGGGATTTATTTCCCACCAGGACACCCCCAGGATGGTGCAAGGACCATTCCACTGCCTTATCCCACTTCACATAAGCATGGATGGCAGCACCATCCCCTCCATCCCCTTCTATCCCCCACACTCCTCCTCACCCCCCCAGCCCGCATAGAAAGACTCCAAAGGAATGTTTTTGGGGGTCTCAGGATTAAAAAATTGGCTCTGTGCTGCTTTATGCCTGCATCTGTTCTGCTAAAATAACCACCCCTCCTAACCATGCCCACCTGCTGTCTTTTGCAATTTTAAGTATTTCTAAGTAGCAATCAAATCAGTATAATTTGTTCTTTATCTCAGAAAAACCATTGTGAAAGAAAAATGTGACCATTATGTTACATCAGGGAAAAATACAAGCCCTTTATTTCCAGCCTTCTCTCTATTCTATCAGATCTCACAGTCGTCATTATGCCCGTCGTATTTAATACTGCTCAAATGAACGGGGCTTGCTTTAATCACCGCAACCTTTCTGCCATCCCCCAGCTCCCCCCTCCCCAGGGTTAAGGCTTTTTTCCTTTCTTTTTTAATTCAGATACATAAATACTCCTATTATGAATGCGTTAAGGGTTTCCAGGAGACGGCTCCGCGGGCTCGTTTCGGGAGCTGGCTGCTATCAGCAGCATTCCCATCAGCTGCTATTGTGAGAGGATTGAGGTGCTGGAGCCCAGCAAAAGCACGATGCGCCAGGCAGAGCCACCACCCACCGGCTGCTCCGGAGACATCACAATAAAAACCCGGGCAAATATTGACTCTGAAATCAATTTCCAGATTAGGATTGACTGCCGAAACTCACCCGGGTTGCTGCAGAACCAGTCAACCCCGTGGCTCTCAGATAATAAAGCGCACAGATCCGAGCTCGATGGGAAATTATTATTTATAGACTGGCTGCAAAGGCGGAGGAAGCCCATCACGGTCCCGGTTAATCCCTTCCCATGCCACGAGCTGCACGGTGGGGCACGTTTGGGAAGATGCCGCTTTGATTTAGGGAACGGGGCAGCGGAACCTGTCTGCCATAGGAAAACCCACTAATTGATGCATCTGGTTTCCTGCGTGTTTCTCCACCCCGTGCTTATTTAGGCTCCTTTCACCTCATACTGATTATAAAGACATCTCCCAGGAACGCCCCAGACAGGCTCTAACCACCCTGAACCCCATCAGCACTGCTCCTGGGCACAGGACAGGGAACACCACATTGAAACTGAGCCCTGGCTTGGCTCACATCCTCAAATTAGACATTAGAGAAGCCTCCCTGTGTGCCCTGGACCGCTGCCTTGCTCAGCCACTGTTAGCTGGTTAACTGTGTGCTCAGGCTGCACGAGGCCACTCCTGCGAGGTGCTGGGGGAAGCTCTCAGTAATACGTCAGACCTGTGTTATCTCAACAGCCCCTTCCCAAGCCATAGCCACAGGGACCTCAATGCTACAAATCGACACTGTCCTTTCCTTCTCCTCTCCTTCTCAAATGCCAGCTCTGAAAATACGAGCCGTTTGCAGGAAAATCCCCCATCACAGAAGCTCCTCTCTCCCAGGGATACGACGTTATTGCCATTTATGTGAGCTGTGAGTACACCTTCAATAGATGAGAAGGATTGCACACAAGGTTCAGATCATTAGACAGTAAGCCAGGGCTGGAGGTCAAGCAGTCCTATTTAACAGCCTGCTCCTGGTGCCAACTCTTTAGCCTGCTGGGAGATGAGTGCAGACTCTGCTGCTGATGGAGGAGATGGTTTGTTAGGGTTTGTCTGGGTCCTGCTTCTCCCTGGAAGCCATTGGTGAAAGCCTCGTATTCTCCTTGAGAACACTGTTTCCTTTGGCTCTGCAGCTTAGCATGGCAAAGTGAACCCTCCGACCCCTTCTGTGTCCGCTTTGGGCTTGGGAGAAGGAGGATGCTGAAGCAGCAATCCCAAGTGCCAGAGACCTGCTGGGGCATGGAGCACTTCTGCATCTCAGCTCACCTCCTGCACACAGAGGTGACAGTACTCTCATTGCCTTTTTAAAGCATAATCATTAGGAGAGTCCTAGTGATGCACGTTCACGGAGCAGAGAATTCTGATGCACATTCACGGAGCCAATTCTGGGTTATCCAAACAACAGTAACTGCATTTGAGGTCTCTCACGTTGCAGTAAGGCTCAGGATTAGGCATCCTTTGGCCAGCAGCACGCAGCAACACGCTTACTGCTTCAGCCTCCTGTGCCAGCACGTCTGCAGCACATGCTCTGGCACCAGCTCAGCTACACTCAGCACATTCTACTTTCCATAAATAAAAATTAAACAAACACTTAACAAGCATCATGCATATTAATACCCTCCAGGTGAAGGTTAGCATGAGCTGTGATTGTGGCAAACCGCATCTGATTAGATTGACGTGGAAACAGGGGAGGTAAACAACCCACAAACCCCTAAAAAACAGAGTACTTTATTCTTTTGACCTCTGCGAGTTTCTCAGTTTTATGCAACTTCAGCCTCCCTCGTGTAATGGGATTCTTCCCTGCTCAGCGTGCTTCAAAGAAGCAGGTGCTGGCACATTACAAATGACTCCATTCCCCTCGCCTCTCAAATGGTTCACTACATGTATGGCATCTGCATGACAAGCAGAGCTTTTGACTCAGGCATCTCATAAAAAGCTCCTTGTGAAAGCAAGAGACTCATCATGGTCCCTCTGCTGAGCTGTCAAGCCTGTTGGGTAAGCAGGAGGTGTCGGGGATGACAGGGCCTGAAGCTCAAGCTGGCTTCTCCCACAGCCTGTCAGGTTTATTTTGCAGAGGGAGGCAGCGCAATGAGGCTGGTTTGGGATGCAGCAGCAGGACAGCCCGCATCCCGGCTACCTGCATCCGAGCCAGTGCTCGGAGCTGCCACTTTAGGCAACAAACACCCATGCCACTGTTCAGATGCCTGCACTGATGTGCATCACAAAGCATCCCTCTCTCTTCCCCGACTTTAAACAAGTTCAGGCATTGGCATCCAAACCGAGTCTTTTCCAGCACAGCAGTCACTAATTCCCCCTCGCTCAACCTTGAGGAAAAAGGCCATTCCAGTCTTAGACAGAGAGCCACCCCTGGCTAATAAACACCGATAAAGGCAGCCTGGAAGGATCTAACCCACGACAGGAGGTTCTCCACAGGGTCTCTGCTCTGCTGCGGCAGGAGCACCAGCAACATGTTCCAACGGACGGGCACTGATTGTTCCTTTGTTTCCTGTTTGTGGTGGCACTGCTCATCACAGTGGATGCTAATGAAGATGTGATGCGGGCAGTGCCCTCCGCAGCCATTTCTCAATTCATTAGCATCCTGTCACTCCAAGGGGTGACTGTGGAGACCCATGTTCCTGCTTTCCCACCTTTCACCAGAACATGACAGGACAATAAAGCAACACTATTTCCCGTCCAGGGG
>JAOEHX010032685.1:5279-21363 GCA_025448015.1 Bolborhynchus lineola | reverse complement strand
GAGGACAAGGAGTAACGGGTTCAAACTTAAACAGGGGAAGTTTAGATTGGATATGAGGAAGAAGTTCTTTACTGTAATGGTGGTGAGGCACTGGAATGGGCTGCCCAGGGAAGTTGTGAATGCTCCATCCCTGTTGGTGTTCAAGGTCAGGTTGGACACAGCCTTGCGTGATATGGTTTAGTGGGAGGTGTCCCTGCCCATGGCAGGGGGGGCTGGAACTAGATGATCTTAAGGTCCTTTCAAACTATTCTATGATTCTATGATTAAAATTACTAAGAAAAACAAGTAATAAAGTGGCAAATAATTGAAGAATTATTAATTATAATAATTGTGGCTGAGCATTTTCACCAGTTTGACACAAAAAAAGTAAGTATCCAAGACACTAAAATTACCACAGAGACCATTAGAAGCAGGATGCTACAAAATAATTGAAAGGAAAGACCTGTTCCAGTATCTTTTAATTCAGATAAAGGTTTTACTCAGATATGCATCCTATTAATTTGCAACAACATGTGCTGATAAGTCTTTCGTTATCAGGGGTGGGACTAGATTGATTTTTGAATTACAGCAGCAACGAAAGGGAACAGGTTTAAAGTTCAAGATCATAAACATCTCCCTAGGAACCAGAGTCTTTATGGATATGTTGCACAACCCACTCAAGTTATACAGTAATAGGCAGCAAGACAGAACTACTTGCTAGATGGCTGGAGTCATCACTATGGACTACACAATTCCTTAATGTTTTTCAACTTCAGTTTATCATATAGCCGAGTTTGTCTGGGTTTGTTTTTTCTCTTTTTTTGCAGCCACTGCACGTCATCCTAACAATTCTTTAGTCAGTGGGTTTACTACCAGGTGATACCTCTATAAAACACATTATTGCATCACCTCGAGGAAACTCAATTCCCAAGATGACAAAAAAAATAAATAAAAATACAACAAAACAAAGTCTCCTGCCAAAAAAAAAAAAAAAAAAATAAAAAAAAAAAAAAAAAAAAAGCCCCACAAAACTGTACTGAAAACTTTGGTTTGAGAGTCCTAAATGGCTATGCAAAACCATAAACACATACATCACTTCCCCCTCCCCCTCTTCCTTAAAGAGGGCTTTCTGAGCTTACTTTGCTCATGCAATTTTGAGCTCCACTGAGCACTTATGTAACTGGGTAAATGACAAAACGACGTGCCAGGCAGACTGAATCGCTCCACGTATCAAGCGTATTTGCACATGACCGCACATGCACAATCGCACGCGTGAATGCTAAGATGAAGCTGAAGACTTCTGAGCACTGGCTGAACTGCCAGAGCCTGAACTACAGCACCTGCACCTTTGCCTTCCCTGTACTGGGCTGGGCGACACGTTTCCTACACGACATTGAAATAAATTGTATCAAGCCCTGAAAAAGCTCGTGCACCAGGAAAATGTTCTCTCCCTCCCTGCTCCAGGCTTTCACGTTCTACAACCACCAGCTCGTAAGAGGCTGCCACCCGCTTTCCCACCATTGGCACGGCAGCGCCAAGCTCCCCAAGCCTTTGGCTTCCCGTCTCTCACTCCAGTAAAGAGGCAGCGTTCTACTCCGGGCAGTGCTGGCAGCACGATCCGGGCCTTCCCGGTGGCAAGAGACATCCCACAGCCCAGCGCTCTGCTTTGCCTCACCCCGTCCCTGGGGAAGCAGCTCTGTCCATTAGCCAGCGCTCGCACGGTGAAGCCACCACAGATATCCGCGGGCTCCGCTCTCTTACCTTGTGCCGGAACTCCCGGGCAACCCGCCGCTCCATGGTGCGCGGGTGCGGGCGCTGTGCAAGGTGCGGGCGCTGCGCGGGGCGGCTGCGCAGGAGAGGCCGCGCCCCGGGGCGATAGGAGGCACGCCCGCCGCCGCTGCTCCTGCGCCGAACCGCGTTAGCAGTGTGAGCCCCCGACAGCGATAACCTTCCTGCGAACTCCGGCTGCGGTTGTTTAAGGCCAAAGCAAAAGAAAAAAGCTCTCCCTCCCCATGTGTGTGCCGCCTGGCGTTTTTTCTAGGCTCACTTCTACAACTGGTATGTCTCATAGGGCACAGGGCTCACGTTCAAATTCTCCTGTGTATTTGTAGGTATGTCACTAGCCCTACTAGTTAAGAAAAGCAGGAAGATGTGAACTTTAAAGCATGCAAACAGCCACAGGGGGGAGAGGAAAAATACAGTTTGCTTCAATAAATTGCATTACTGCAAATAATCTATTTTTTTTTTTTTTTTAGGTAAGTGGGGTGAATCTGACTTATCACTGCATAAGTGATTTCCACCAGCCTCTCCCACTGACAGTATTATTGCATACATATGTCGCTTCTGACAAGCCTACAGTGAATAACTATGTAGCAATCAAGCTCAGAGCACCTGAAAAGGAGCCTATTTCAGACTAATCTCTTTGAGGATACTTCATCTTCTCCCACTTTTCCTACGGTAGTACACAATAATAAAGACTTCTGCAGTGGATGCTGGAAGCAAATGGAGAAGACTTGCTAATGTATGTCTCACTTTCTATGCAGAATCACCTTTACTCTCATAACTCCGTAGAGAAAGGGGTTTATATAAGCACAGTAATGGAAACTTTTTTATATAAAGCCATGAATAAAAAATTTCATACCGCCAAATACAACTGGAATCCTGAGTGATAATCTTTGTAAGCCACACTAGGTCCTTCAGGAATTGCTCTTACTGCTTTCAGAGGATGACTTTGCTGTATGGGAACATTTCAGTGGTATGGACATTATCCATTTGTCAGATCAGGTGGCAGGAAGAAGAGAGGAATGCATTTTAAGCCTGTGTACAAATAAAAAACTGTTTTCAGGAAACAATTTCCTTTTAGAAGGGCAACTACTAGTACACAAATCATTTGTCTTCTTCCCATGTTCCACTATTACACAATATTGAAAAGGTATTCTATGCAAGCATTAGACACACAGCTGTAGAATGTCTCCCTGCATCTACAAAATTGTCTTATATTTGAAAAGAGAAGGAAGGAGATAAAATTTAAAGGACATATAAAATACTATGTATGTTACTTTTAAATTTAGACTGTAAGAGTCATTGAAATCAATCAATTCTAGAAGACTACAGAAATAGATATTTTATAAGCTGAAAGTTATGTACGTTTGAAGGAAAATAACTTTTTTATACCTATAAATAATTTTTCCAGGAGTTAGAAAATCCTCCAAATAGTTAACTACTGTGGAATTACCTTCATTTGGTGATGTGAAAAGTGCTCTGAATCATCAGGTAAAGGACGAACTACAGAAAGGCTAATGAGCTTGACAGGCTGTTAGTCTGCTCTGTTACATGAATTCCTGTGCTCCATTCTGCATAAATACAAAGCAAACAAACCCACAAAGCTATCCCAAGCTCCAAAATGGAAAATTTGATAATCAGTTAATTTTTGAGATGGTTCTTAAGTTTCCATTACTTCAAATATGGCATAATAAAAGATGGTACAATTTTGACTGTTTATTAGTTTTGGATAATGAAATCTTTCATAGCAAAAAATCAAATTGCTTCTGAATTGGCTTAAAATTAATTTCAATCATTGTTTGCTACTTGTGGCATTAAGTGGTAATGAATAAAGCGGGAAGTGCATTTAGTAGGCAGAGATGTACATTAAAATGCGTGTTGTGTAAACCGATTCCTGTTGCTTTCAATCTACTTTCATTAATGTAAGATGGATCAGAGAAAGCGCACCAAAGCGAAGGGCATGGTGCATTCAGAGTAGACTGGCTCTGCTGCAGGCTGAAGTTGGCTCATAATCCTAGCAATCTGTTTGGGGTTATTGGGAAAAGGCTGTGCTGAACTTAAAGAATATCTTTTTTGTCTCATATTCTTTCCCCTCATACACATTCTCCTTCCAACATTTACAGGAGCAAACAGCATTCTCAGTGAAAACATCACTAGTTTTCAATCATTTCATTAGAAATGAAACACTTGTTGCAGCAAGAAACACAATCCACAGGGACAAATTACAAAGGCAGAAAAGAGATCTTTTTAATGACTTACTGTTAACAGACTTCCCAAAGCAGTCAGAAAAGGCCTCTTTTCATTTGAGAGAGTTTCTCACCTGGTATGGGCAGCTTCTAAAGCTTCTGTTATAAGATATGCTATCTGAAGAATGATGGCGAGAGAGGCAGCAGCAGATGGGAAAGGGAAAAGAATAGAAAAAAGGTAACAGTGAGAGGAAGAGAGGAAAGGGAAGAAAAGTAATGGAAGGAAACAAATGTGATCATGAGGAGAAAAGAATAATAAAAAAATAACAAGAAATCTGAAAAATGTCTGCATAGAGCTCCCAATTCAAGGGTGCGAGTTTATAGTGAAGAAAGGTTAACAGGAGCCATGGAAATAACCCACACGCATTTGCTGTATACTGCATTGATTTCATGCCTTACTCGTGCTTTTCACTACTTAAGTTCTGACACATACTTCAGTTGGTTTAGGTCAGTATTCCTCGTTAAGCATCGACAACGCTTGCTGCATCTCAGCATAAGCGGGCAGCTCTTAGTCGTGCGACATTCCTAGAAGGAAAGGAGAAGCCCCGGATTTGCTAGCATTAGTGATGAGGAGCAGCCTGGCACTGTACCCCGCCGCGGAGACTTCGGCTCCTCCTGACAAGCCGTGGCACTAACCGTATCCTAAACCCGAGAAGGATGGAAAGCTAAGGATAAACGTGAAAAGCCGGCTCCCAGTGAGGTTGATCAGAGCGCAGCGCTGATGATGATGGGGCCGGGAGTACGCTGCGGGGCCAGGGGCGGAGGACAGGCGGGGGGCTGATAAACTGCTCGGCTGCCCCGCCCGGGAGGGAGGGCTGAGCCTAAGGTGCAGGTAGAGAGCGGCGCTGGAAGGCTGGAGTTCTGTAGGAAGTTGCCTTTGCCTTTCGTTCGTCCGGATGGAGACCCGACTCCTTGTAGGGGCGCTGCTGTTTGCCTGTCTAGTGGGTGAGCCTTCCGCTGCGCAAGGCGCGAGGATGGAGCGGGAGAAGAGGCAGGGTGAAGCAATCCTATCTATCATTAACCTGCTACTGTTGCCTTCCAGCCCTATATCCATGGGACGCCTGGGCGCAGCTGCCTGCCGGCAGGCAGATACCCCTCCCTAGGTAAGGGCTCGCCGAGGAACAGTGAGGTGTGCGGCAGGCAGCCCTGAGGCGGGCAGGGTGGGGTGGTATGTCTGGGCCGAGCAAACTGTGCCTTACTCTCCTGCTCTCAGCCAAGGCAGCTCCGCGGGACCTCGGAGAGGGAGCGGCCTCGCAGCGGGGACGGAGGTATGGAGGGCTGGCTCGGAACTGCCAGGGGCAGCGGGAGGCCATGCCGGGTCTGGGCGCTGTGGGGTCTTCTCGGGGAGATGAGGCAGTCGGGATGCGCAGCTTTTCTCTGAAGAGCCCCTTGCGAGAAAGGCAGTCCCTTCCCGTGGTCCACTCCCTCGGATCGCGGTGCGACCGGGGCGCATGAGGCGGCGCAATGCGGTTGGTCGTACCGGAGATGGGTGCCCGGCTTTCCAGCCCTGCACCACCGCCTGGTGAGACCCCTCTGAGGGGTGCCTGGCTTCGGGGTAACGTGATTCTCTTGTCTTACCTGAGTATATCGGTACGTTACCATGAAATACATCTGATATGTCAATACATCTGTTAGCGGTTGTGCCCCTTCTGATTCTTTAGGACTTGTCCTTTGAACAGCGTTGAACGCGTACCTTATGCTGGCCACAAGGAGGCTTGGGTTGGAAGGGGCCTCAAGGATCATCCAGCTCCAGCCCCTTGCTACGGGCTGGGACAACCAGCTGGTCCTGAACACTGCCGGGGCATCCGCAACTTGTCTGGGCAACCTGTTCTAGTGTCTCACCACCCCCATAGTGTCAGTCATGTATGAAAGGAAACTTGGAATTTAAAGTGTTTAAGCAGTGAGGGAAGACAGTAGCTAGACCTTCAGCTCGTTCAGGAATTGTTGCATGTAAATGTGAGGTATCCTTGCTCCAAGGAAGGCTGGGGTCTGGTCTGGCTTACTCAGCAATAATTACTCTGTGGGAGCCTTTTCACTTCTTAGTAAAAGTAAATGATCTGGCAGTATCAGATCACTACAATTCAGTACTGGATTTTGGATGTGGTTTGTCTTGGCAACCTGACTGTGTTACTCATGGTGTGTTGCTGAAATGTAATTAGAGTGTGTGGTTCCTGCTCCCTTGTTTGAGGGTGGGAAAAGGAAAGTTTGCTTTGTAGCCCTTGTTTCAAGCTCTGCAGAGGAGTTGCCTTTCTGCTTGCTCCTCCTGGGAAAAGCACATCAGCGAAAATCATGGCACATAGCTGCAAACAGGTAACAAAATCCACCACTGGTAAGAGCAAATGCTTGTGGGTTGAGATTCCCCCCTTTTGCACACGCACATCCCCTCCCCCCCCGGAGTTCCAGATACAGTAATAGACCGTTTCCTTTTTGTTAGCCTTCTGAGCAGAAATCTTCAGTAAAAAATAAGCTTAAGAGAAAGAAAGAAAAAATCACATATAAATAAATGAATTTGTCAATAAATAAATTGGTTTTAGAAAAGGAGGAACCTGATGAGTTCTAGCCGTTTGAAGGGTCTAAACCAATAATGCATTAGTCCATGTTCTTGCTTTTAATAAGCTCCTTCAAGGCGATGAGGTAAAGCAACACTTAAGTGATGGTAGTTAAGCTCTCTGCAGAATATTACGTCCATGAAGACTTAGTTAATGACCTAGCTTCTAAGACTGGTTTTCAGTCAAATATCTAAATAGATATTCAGAACACAGAAAACACCTGATATATTTTAAAAATATTTGTGGAACTGGTCAATAGATGGAGAAGTGTGAATGATAAAACTCTAGGACATGAAAATTAAATGCAATAAATCAAGCTAAGTCCTCAGGTAAAATTATGTAGCCATAGCTGGTGTTGTTTATAATGTCAATTTGGATATATTTTGTTTGGTTATTTATATCATTGTAGGCATACACTATAGCCAATTGTAATGCTATTTTGGAAATATTTTGCTCAGCTGTTTGTGTTACTGCACATATACAATTGTAGTTGTTTTTTTTCCTTAGTGGAAACTTTATTCTATAATTTTGTGACTGAAATACAAACATTTTAGAGGATATAGCTGCTGCTCTTCATAAAGTGAATTGAAGAATTAATATGAAATGGCTGTAACCTTTGTGTTACTATATTAAATGATTGGGTAAATGTAATTGCTTTTTCAAAAAAGAAAAGCTTACTGTCATAAGCTGTTGGCTTCTGAGGATCAAAAAATTCGTGCTAAACTGAGAAAAAGATTACTCACCCTGAATGTTCTAGAGCAAAGATAGGTGATTATAGAGAAGGTGGGCAAAATTGTTTTGACAAAGGCATGCTAATTAGGACTTAATATTCTAGCTGTCATGAATGTGGCAATATGACTGCATCATGACAAAATATCAGTGGGTTTTTGTAACTTGGCTAAGCACGTCTGCTTTTCTGTTTTCTCAAGTAGATGACATAGGCTGAATTGGCTATTTTAATTTGCTGTGATAAAACTTAGCACTTGCAAGGGAAGGAACTTGTATATTCACACATCATGCCTAAACTATGCACCATGCTTGGGTGAAACTGTGTGAAAAATGCTGTCCCTCCAATTTACTTAGGTGCTGTGGGATGGCTAGTGACCATGACTGACTTTTAAGCTGTTAATGCCTAATCTATGGATTCTTTGTTTCATTTTGGTTTATTGCCTTAAAGTATTGAAATGAGTTCTTGACATGGTACTCTGGTATGACTTGGTATATTTCTGGTTCAGAAGTGATGCAGGTGCCACTTTTGTCTGTAGTTTGAGTTCAGAAAGAGTGCCGAGACTGTGATTGGCACCACTACTGGATGGAAGAATGAAGTGGAAGTAGGGTTAATAAATGAATGTGGGAAGCATGAAGTGAAGTTGAAGTATCATGATCTACCTATTAAAAAAAAAAAAAAAATATTACGAAGTAGAGCAGATTAAAAACGCTAGAGTTCCAAAGGAATATTTGTTGGAGAAAAAGAAGCTTCATTTACTATAGTGTGGAAAACTAGTACAACAAAACTCAAGGTAACTTGCCACCAAATGTTGAAGGCAGAAGTGCATTCTCATAGAAAGGAAATACAAGAGAATAAATGCTTTAGTTTGTCATCATATATTTTTGAATGTTAGATCAGGGGAAGATTAAGGGGAATATGGTAGGAAATGTTTTGAAAACTAACCTGGGTGTTTATGATTTCTTGGTTGTGGTTTTGGTTGTTGTTTTCTTGTTTAAAAACAAACAAAAAACTTTATTCTGCTGTGTTTTGGGTCAGGTTCTTGGAAAATAGTGTGAATTCAGGACTTTAAGACATTTTGCTAATTATGAAGATGATGTTGCTTAACTATGCAGGCACATAGTTAATTATTTTAAGTGAATGTAACTCAGGGGTAAGAATTTCCAAGGCAGCAGAATGTTTATTTTGAGAATTGTTAAATATATGATGTACAGAGGCTGTAAATGAGAATGAAAGGAGTATGAGAGAAAGGCTCAGAGGATAGTGTTTAGACATACAGGTTTAGGCATTTTGACCTAACTGACTTAAAATTTGACAACCGTTTTCATGTATAATGTACTTTGCTCCTTTACTGAAGTCTGGAGTAGAGTGACCTCGCTTTTTACTTTACAATAGTGTTTTTGATAACTTCTTAGTAACGCAATACGAGGCTGTGAGCTACTAAAAATAGTAAATTTACTGATAGTCTGTGAAGAATTTTTTAAAGTGTCTTGGCTATAGCTGGTGATCTTTGTTCTTTCTGAAAGGAATCTGGAGTGGCAATTTATAATGCTTCATCTGCTACAGCGTCCTTATCTCGGAACAGGAGACTTCACAATACAAAATGTGGACCATTCAGTAAGTTAATTATGTTTCTACATGATGTAATCTCAATTGTTCTTTATATTCTGAATCAACTATTTTTCTGAAGAAAAGCCCAAAAATAGCTAATACAGGCCTTTATGGTAAGTGGGCTCTACCTTGATTGGTCTCAAAGTCATGTTCAAATTGTCATATTCTCTTTAGGAATATGACAGTTTATCACGGGGTTTGATCTAGCTGTAAGTTTACCCCTGATTCTGGTTTAATTGTTTGAAGGACTGTCTCTAACTACAGCTTTTCTAATGAAGAACTTTTAGCAGAGAAAACTGCTTTTGTAGTGATATGCCTGAAGACATGGATTGCTGTTTAGATGCCATTAAATTATCTGTCCCATATCTCCTCTGTGCTTGAAGGTTTTTTTGTTTGTCATGGCTTTGCTGAGGTCATCTGTGGGTTAGCAGGATATAGTACTCTCAGTCAGCAACTTGCAGTGGTGGTTATTTGCGTGAGGAATTTGCATCTTGCCTTTTGTTTCATCCTACTTTCAACAATGAAAGGACAAGCTTAAACATCTTTGCTCAAGATCTAGATCCTCTGTGTTAGTTCTTCTGTAGAGCCTGTGTCATGCTTTTTTTCTACAATGGAGACACATCAACCAAAGTAATTCAGGATAATTTTAGGCAGTGATGCAAAACCTCTAATTTCTTTTCAGTCAGCCTGATTGGTTGCATTGGATGTGGAACCTACCCAATAGTGAATAGTCTGGATTTGCATACCCTGGATTTATAGCACAGAATCCAAGACTGAGGTGTGGAGTAGGTTGTTAACTGTGATTAGGGTTATGCCCTCTCCAGAAGATTTCTTTTACTATATACTGGTTTTAGAAACATTTAAGAAGTATGTAGCTGAATGTGAGGAAATAATAAATGGGTTTAGAGAAGCACAGGATTACTCAGGTAAACGTTGTTACCTCTGAACCTCTCCAGTATATGAAAAGTATCATATATTTATACATGTATATAGTGTATGATGAAATTGCTCTACAAATATAGCAATCTGTACCAGCAAAACCATCTGCTTTTTAGGGTTGCACCAGCTTTTTGCCTAAGAAGTAGTTCTATTTTTAGCCTTGTTTTTTTTTTTTTTTACCAAATAAAGCGATTTCCAAGGAGAAGATGTGTAAAACAAGCTGAGAAATTTGTTGCCATAATAATTGTTTGGCTCCATAAGTTTATTTTTTTTCCAAATGAAAATTCCTTAATGGAATTAGTGGATTGAATATTCTGCTTCAGAACACTTAGCTCAAAAAAAGGCATTCAAGATTCCTTGTGCTGCTGTTCAACTGAACAATAATAAACTTGCACATAAACCCTTAGCAGAACAAGACTTCTGTTTAAGAACTCCAGCAAAGGGAGTGCAAGTTCATTGCTTCTTAAATAATCTTAATATTTGAGAGGGGAAGATAAAATCTAGAAGGAGGAAGGAAGAAATGGGTAGTAAGTATCACATGCTAATTCAAAGTTTTGGCCCTTCCTGTCAGAAGAGAGATGCACGCTGCAACAGCTCTGCCCATGAACTGACATTTGCACCAATGTCAGGACACAGTAAAGACTTCTTTTTTTTTTTTAATTATTGTTTTTTCTCTTAAACCCAGCAAGGTAGGTTGTAATCTTTTTTTTTCCTCTATATTACTGATGTCTCTATGAAAATTATTGACATACTTATGAAATTGTGATTATAACAGATTTACATTTCATCCTATTACAGTCAGTTATTGTTGCAGTAACATTATTTCTTGCTTGCTATAACTCTGTCTATATAGATAAATCAACATACTTTACATGGAACTTTTCTATGATGGGTGCATCATTTTTTTGTGCAATAGATCTCTTTTCTTTTGTGTTGTATTAGTCAGCTGAAAATAGTTTAGAAAGTGATGTAATGTCTTATAAGTCTATGAAACAAAATGTTGGTATAGCACAAATAAATACCAAGAGATAAATTCTTGTGTTAGTTTCTTGTTCCTTGGGGAAACAGAAAAAAAAGCCCAAACAAAAAACTTCAGAGCTAAAGCACATTAAGAACCTGAGACAGGAAAAACAACTTGTTTCTGCAAGAAAGTTTCAAGCTACTACTGAAAATAGCTAATAGGTCACATTTTCTTATGTTGAAATGCTATAGGAGGTATGAGTCTTCAGTTTAAAGTCACTGTTACTACAGAAGATACATGTTCCTTACATTATGTGTGTTTAAAAACTGATTTAAAGAGATGTACCAGAGCAGAAAATCTGCAGCTTGCTGGAAGGCTCTTAGAATTCAAGTGTTAAAATTGCATCCCACTCATTTCACCTCAGTGTCAAAAAGGAAAATTTTACATCCTGGTGTCAGGAGATCTTTGTTGTCATTTCAAGGCTCTATTATATCCTCCTGAAGCCTGTATGCCACAGAAAACTTGTGCCATTACAGGTAGATGTTTTCAAAGACTGTAAAGTTGAAGGATAAAAGATAATGCAAGAAATACTTATTATGTTAGTTCTCCTGGAATCAAGGAAGTGCCTGAAAGCTCTCTAGAGAAAGTGCACTATGGAAATTATGCAGTTACAAAATAAAAAATTTCAATAACATTGATAGCAAAATATAAAATACTTGATTTTAAGCTCAAATTATGGACTACTCAATCTTTTCTTCTCTTTTATTCATGACTATAGGTCTAGCTGATGTTTCTTGCAAATGCTTATCTCAAACAGCTTTTTTTTTTTTTTTTTTTTTTTTAAATCTCACTTTTCTGTTTTGTTGTGGTTTAAGTCCAGTCAGCAACTCAGCACCACGCAGCCACTCGCTCACTCCCTACCTCTTCCTCCCCTTCCTCTGCTCCCAGTGGGATGCAGAGGAGGATTGAAAGAATGTAACTCCCACGGGTTGAGATAAGAACAGTCCAGTAACTGAGGTATGACACAAACCACTGCTGCTGCCACCAATAATAATAATGATAAGGAAATAACAAGGGAAGAGAATACAACCACTCACCACCTGCCAACCAATACCCAGCCTGACTGAGCAGCGATCTTGCCCTTCCAGGTAACTGCCCCCAGATTATATACTGGGTATGATGTGCTGTGGTATGGAATACCTCCTTGCTTAGTTGGGTCAGGTGTCCTGTCTCTGCTTCCTCCCGGCTTCCCCTTCTCCCTGGCAGAGCATGAGGCTCAGAAAGTCCTTGGTCGGAGTAAACATCACTGAGCAGCAACTAAAAATGTCAGTGTTATCAGCACTGTTCCCAGACTGAAAGTCAAAACCACAGTGCTGCACCAGCTACTAAAAAGGAGAAAAATGACTGCTACTGCTGAACCCAAGACACATTTCAGTACAAAATTTGGTTTTAAAATGATCAATCTTACTAGTGCTTCAATAAATGTCAGGTAGACCTCTCTTCTACACTTGTGTAGAATTTTAAAAATGTGTCATCTTTTGAAGAATCCCAAAAGCTAGAAAGTTTTTGTCTGTTTCTGTAAATGACTCCCTGGAGCTCTGAAACTGTCTGGGCTGAAGTTGGTAAATAGGCAGAATCCTGAGAGCTGAGGAAACAGGCTTGACCGTGTACCTTGGAGCTTAAGTAAAGCATAATCACTTTCAGATCTCTAATCTATATTTCAACTTGTATGTTCAATTGAATCAATATCCTGAAAGGAAACCTGTCTCCAGTGATTTACATTAAACAATTTTTTAATACTATGTCTTAAACAGTAGTAAAATACAGAATTCCAGTGCTAGGAAGTGCTTAATATTTTACTGAAAAACACCTACAGGAAGGTCCACATCAGTCACTAATCTTCAGGAATTAATAATGTAGTGATGATAATGGTATATAATAGTGAGGTCAAAATTCATCTGGAGTATCAGGATTCATGTGATGGCTAAAACAAAAGTCAAGTATTTCAAAGAAAAACATGGTAATTTGAGTAGTCAGGCATGTCCTTGAATGTGTTGGCTTTTATTTTTGTGAAAGTTTCAATTTAGCTGTACATTTGATTTAGTGTCTTAACTCTTGTACGGGATACAGATACATACTTTATTTGCAGTTACCTCTGTGCTGTAAGAAGAGCTCCAAGTTTTAGTGGCTTTATCTCCCTTCACACTAAAGGGCTTCACATTATATAAATTATTTCGAGCTGTACTTATTTCAGCCCTAATAAACATGTTAGAAGATGAGAAGAAAAAATAATGGGTGAGCAAATCTGTACATTTGCAACTGAAATAAGTTTGAGAACTTAAGTAATCATTAGATAAGAAAGCATAATAAACTAAGGGGACACAATATTATAGATTCAAACCTACAAAATACATTGCATCTATAACAATATTTCATAATAAATACTCATTTTGATGAAGATGCAAGACGCCTTTGAGCAATTTTTTGAAATTGGCATGGTTGTGCCTGGAAACTAGGTGAAAAACCTTTGAAAGGCCAACCAGCATTTGTACAGACTGTAGTGTATTTCAAAATGGGTTTTGGAACTCCCTCTTGTTAGGTATACATGATGCTACTAAAACATCTCTTTTCAGAGAAGGACAACAGTAACCACCTCTGCGAAGCTTGGGCAGTGATCTCTAGAAACACTTGCAAGGATATGCAAACAGGCTAGGTTAGTCTCCCTTTTTCAAAGGCTGTGATAAATAATGGGTGGGAGGTTCTGCTGCTGCTTATAGGGTGCCAGCTCTAGCCCAAAGTCTCTCACTGCCTGACACTTACTTCAGTTCCTTCTTAATTCTTCAAACAGAATTTCATGTGCCCGAGGGGCTAAAATGATGTATCCACATATCGAGTGGGGTTGAAGCCTATTCAGTAATTACCAGATGGTCGGAGTATTTAAGTAATGAGAGCAGCAGAGAAGAATTCAGACCTGTGTTACAAGATGATCCCAAGTCTTCACCCCACTCAATAAGGAAGGAATTTGAGACAAGTTGCTTCATGACAACAATGGTCGTATTATCAGAGTGACCTGCAGGTTGTAAAGGCCTCACTGGTTAGAAATCCCATTATTACTTATTCAAGACAAATCATGTTACTTGGGCCTACTACTTTCTACTAGAAAACTCTCACCAGTTTTCAGTTTCAGATTCCAACCCAATGCACTCAACTGGCATAATGCCAAAGGAAAAAGAAAAGGTAAGGACTTTTTAAGAGAGGTCACTTTCAGGTAAATGAAGGATACAATACTGTGCCATGACCTTTCCTAATTTTAGCCTTCACTTAATCTAGATGTTTATTACCTTTCTGCAGATGTCAAAACATTTCGCATGTCCCTAGGAGGGATCTAAACTTCTGATACATCTGGTTTAGCTTATTTAGGGAGCTTATATTTCTTTAATGACAGAGTGAACTGTTAAAGGATCTTTATTCTGGATACCTGAGGAAGTGTTCCTGTGTTAGTTGAGCAGAATTGGATAATTAAAAAAAGTCACATTTCTTACAGTAGGAAGAGCACTAAATGTGATCTGAATCAATGCTCTTTTCTGCTTGTTACCTGGTTAAGGATAGCTAATGATTGCACACAGAGCCCTTCTACGCAGTGTAATGAAAGACATTCTACAGTGATGTAAAAACTGATATAAACAAATACAAAAACTATATCATATTTTCTTGGAATCATATATGCGTAGACAGAAGAGAACTACATAAAGAAGAAAATACTCATTGTTGAGTTATTTAACTTCCAATTCACAATTGACTAACTCCCTTTCTCTCTAAAAGCGAGACAAGGAAATCCTTCCCAGTGACAGCAAGGGTCCCCAGATCAGCTGACTGTGTTCACAATCTGAATAAATGTGCCTTGAAGTAGGTTACCTGAGCCATGCTTAAAGGCAAATCATTCAACCCAAAACATCAAAAGGGGGATAACTTCCTCTGCAGCTACAAGGAACATGACTTGAAGTCAAATTGTGCATTATTGTAACTGGACAGGCAATGGGGCATATTCTTAGAGAAGCAAAGAACAGAGGCATGAGCTCTGATTACACAGGTCTCGCAACACTTGAGATGAAAGAGATCAATGTCTGTCTCTCTTGATAAGAGGCATAAGGCTTTTGCATTAGTGACAAGATTGGTCACTGTGAGTATGCAAATGAGATGGCTCAGTCTGAATAAATAGGGACCTTTCTACATGGTGCTTTCATTAGTTTTTAAATTGAGCTCATGCTGCTCAGGCAGGGAAAGGAGCTGTATATTTGGGGTAGCTTGGCAAAGGAGTGTTCTCTTTTACTTTGTCTACCTGCCTTGTTCTTCTCAGCATGGTCTCTTTTTTTTTTGGGTGGGGGGAGCAATGGTGCGTGTTGAAAATAAAGGATTCAAAATTAATTGGGTATTTTGAAAGTCTTCATGTAAATAATTACTATTTATAATGTGTTTGCAATACATTAATGAATATGGCTAAACAAATATTAATGAACTCTAGTGACAAATTTTGGCAGAACTCAGTAAGGAAGTGTTCCATAAACTTGTAACTGAAGATAATTTGTAAAATCACATGGCCTAAAGTAGATGAGCATGTAAGCTTTCTTTTTTAATTATAGTACACTGCAAATTTATTGAAGTCTTCCTCTTTCTAACATTATAGCTAGTTGTGAGCATAGAGCTAATTTTTTCTAAGTTTCTAGGATCTCAGAAAGTAGAAGGAACTTCAAATATGACCTTTCTCCTCATTGAACTTATACATTGACCACGCTTGGGAAAACCAGCTGATGATGATGATGTTTGAGGTAGCCACAGAAAAAGCAGTATTAACAGCATTCTATCCATAAATTCTGGCTCGTTTGCATATGAATTAAATTTTGGGTGAGCTATTACTTGGTGTGTACATCTGAAAGTAATTTGTGTGTGGTAAATACTTGCAAGCCAGTTGAGGTTTTTAAGAAACATTTGGAAGTCTTGCTCAAGCTAAAGTAGGAGCTGGAGAGTGTAGCATCTTCTTAAAAATGCTGTTTCTCATTCTTTTCAGAGGTTTACTTGCTTTGGGGTAGGATACATTCACAGGACACCCTCCATGTGCAACTTGCTTTTGGATTATTTTAGGGTATTTAAAGCTTTTAGTAAGACAGTATGGCTCACTGGCTTCTGTAATGGTGCTTCTGTTGATGTTTTCCGATGTATGGCTCACTGGCTTCTGTAATGGTGCTTCTGTTGATGTTTTCCGATGTATGGCTCACTGGCTTCTGTAATGGTG
>JAOEHX010032681.1:0-11259 GCA_025448015.1 Bolborhynchus lineola | reverse complement strand
AATTTAGGAAATGCACCTTTGGAAAGAACAAAATCCTGCATTTTGTGCATGAATTTAAAAAAAAAAGGAGTCATAAATGTGACTGAAAGAGGACAGTCACAGTCAGAACAGCAGAGCGTCCCCCTAGCAAGGACCAAGCAGACAATCAGGGAAAACCTTTTCTGTAAGATCTGAAATCTCACAAAACATTGTGGCATATATGCCCTTCCGGAGAGCCAATAAAGAACTTCCAATTATAATGGCTACACTACACCCATGACCACTTAAACAAAAAAACATCACATTATCAGTAACAATATAGTATTGAATCAAGATCATGAGACAGCTCTGTGCATTGGTTCTCTGGTGAGCTTTTCATAACTTTCAAAACTTCTGCAGATACAAACGTCCTCCTCTGGTGTTCTGAAACAAAAGCAGTTGTATTTGTTTTCTTCTTTTCCCAATACCCTTTAATAGAAAAATAGGCAATTAAGTTCAAGTTAAACTCAAAAATAACTGCTTTTAAGCTAAGACCTATATATTAAGCTATATAGTAAAGACAAATATACCAGATATTCTGCTCAGTAAAACCATGAGAAAAAAAGTGCAAAATGGCTTTCACAGATTGAGTCTATTTGTAGATTAACACTCAACCAAAATTTACAAAATGACCAGCTACAACAAGAAATTCCCTACTCCCCGGTGAAGATACAATATTTTTTCTAAACATACTTCCATTAGGTTTATTTCCTAATTACTCAATATTTAGAGTCCAAAGAAATGTTTGACACCAAACAGCTGACCTTGTATTTTTCTGAAAGAAATTTAACATCTTGACACACTAAACAGTAATTACTCAGTATTACAATCTGAAGTGGTAAAACTCCCTCCAAGATGTTAAAATCTAGCACGTCTTCCAACCATTACCAGCCCTGCCTGTCACCAATGCAGAATTAGGGGCCATTAGTTACTGCTATTGATTAGATGCTGACTTATGAAGCTGTTTAAACCTTGAAATTTTCTACATAACACTTAATTTGTCATAATTCACTTGACAAAAATTGATAAAATAACTGAATGTTATTACATGAAATCAAATACTATACAACTTTTCTTAAGCTGTATCAGTGTGAAGGGGTATTTCCCAATCCGGAATTTATCAATAGCTGTCATAAATAAGGTGTTAACAATGACAAATAATACAGTAAAGCTCAATTTCATCCAGTTCTCATTAACATTTTCCCTTGACATGTATAGCAAAGGGAAAAGGCAGTAAAATGCTTGATTCCTCCTGCTCAGCCTCTGAAAGACCTAAGAAGCACTATCAGAAGGAAGCAGAAGTCCTGGAGGAGGTCTAGTGAAGAAGAAGGAAAAGAACTAGGAAAGTACAAAAGAAAGAGAAAACAAAGGAAATTGAATTATTTACATTACAGGAGAAGAAGCTATGGGGAAATAGCTTTCAGATTCATAAAAATCTGAATTTATTATTATTGTACTAAGAATAGCATATATGACTAGGTATAATTCAACATTTGGCACAGACTAAGCTAGCTTCATTCCAGCACATATCATAGGCAGTCCAAGATGATCGGTACTGCAAACAGTAAGATGCTTGAATTGGGAAAGATTTAGATTTGGAACTAGATAAGATTTCCAAGTGCTAAAGGTTAAGTCTTGAAAATACTAAAATATTGGTTGAAAAAATTTCTCATCTTATCTTGGGGGATATTTAACACATTTGTCAGAAATAATGGGGCTATAGAAGAACATGCCTTAGTCAGGAAAATAACCAGATGAATTTTTGCCTCTCTAGTTTTAGAAGAAAAGAAATTTCAGATTGATAACAGATTTTTGTAAGCCTACTCCTTCTCTCTTCCTAATTAAGAGCAATTTAGAGCCAGGTTTTCCAACTTGAGCACTTAAAATTAAGCTCTTAAATTAGTATCAAGGCAACTTAAGAAAATGTTTGACTAGAAGTCCTCAAGTATACAAGAACTCCTCTGAAGACTCATGCAGCACTGTGCTCTCCCATGTTCTAGAAATATATTTGTGCAAATAAAGACAGTGTTCCAACAGATCAACCTCAAACCAGGATCCATGACCAGAATTTAATCATATGTCAAACAATTGCTGTAACTTCCATGTTGCAGCATTTTTTGAGAGATGGCCTTTCTGAGCTCAGGAGATTCATTGCCTCCTTCCCTGCACTGGAAAAGCAAAGATAAATTCCTCTGGCCACTCAAAAATCCTCTATTCTGAACTAAGCAAGTGAAAGCCTATTCCAAAATCGGTGTGGGCATCCACAATTGCTCACAGGAGTATGAATGAAAGAATATTCTGCAATTGCTCCTGTTTATTGAACAAGTTCTTTAAAGGGAAATATACTTTAACATAAGGAACTTTATTTTTAAAGCTTCCCCAGATCCTGCCAATTCATGTCACCTTACTGTGTTTTGCTTTTTATTAGTTTACACAGTGGTGATGACCTCTTTACAACGACTGACCATTTCTGACAGGGGAAAAACATGTCTTCAAGAAAGATTTGAATTAATAAATGGGAAGAGTCTCATGCAGGCAACAAAGAGAATTTCCAAATGTCTAAGAAGTGATGGAAAAATTTCTTAAGCCATTTTAGAAAAACACCCACACCAAAGCCTGAGGAGTCAAGCTTAAATGGACTATAAGAGGAGATAAATTACAAGGAAACAAGAAGTTTGGAGTCCCTATATGATGCTCCAACAAAAAAGCTCAAAAGCCACAGCTTAAACCACAAGGGAGATTTTCTTGCTACTGATTACTCTATGATAAGACATTTTGATTAAAAAAAAGGAAAGAAAGAAGAAAAAAGAAAGAAAACAATTATAAGTGGGAAAGGTGAGGAAAACTTATTCATTAGGTGAGAAGCTGAAATTGTGATGTCAGAAGAGCCAACATTGCTATGAAATAAGCAAAAAAAGACACTTACCTGCTGCATGTCAAATAATCTTGGATGAGAACTCATTTCAGAGCAGTGTGTTCACCAAAACTGACCTATTCCTTTTACACAGCTCTCATTTCTGTAAGAAACACAGTTTTGCTCTGCATGTATTTTTCACTGCATGTGAAAAAGCATAGGTATATTCATCTGCTGAATTTCTTGCTTATAGAAGACTTGATATTTATATCATAAAACAAATATATTCATACATGAGTTTAAAAGGTGACAATTAGTTGTCCCCATAAAGGTCATTTAATGAATGAACAATCCTGACCTAGAAAGATATTTTCTTGAAACAAATGTTGGTTACTTCAGCCCAGGACTCATTCCAACAGATTGGTTTTCTTTGGAATTTAATACCTCGAGTATTGGTTTTCTTAAAAGTACTCATCATCTTTGAATCTTGTTTACTCCTTTCCTTCTAGTAATAAAATAAAACAACAGCATTATAGGGGAAAAACAAAAACAACAAAAAGCAATGCACAGACTTATGCAAAAGCAGATTAACAATATCAGGGGAAGAAATGTTCCGATTCAGCTCAAGGTGATCTATGGATGAATTAGCTAAACATTTGGATTTGTACCAACAGCCTTGAGTTGTCTGTAAAGTAGTACCTCCTTGCCAATTGTTTAAAAAATCAGTGAGTGTTGGGAAAAAAAATGAGTGAATTTCTTCAATAAAAGCATTTCTAGACAGATACTTGCATTTCTGAATGAATAATAAAGGAAAAGTAGCAGATTTTGGAGACAGTGATAATATTTGGATGTATCTTTGTATATGAATAGTATATATTACTTAAAGATACATGGAAATACACTAGAGATGAAAAGTAATTGTTTACCTTGTAATATATCCTGGTCTTTCACTTTTGTCATAGTGTGAACTAAAGTACTAGGCAAAGTATCTCACAGAGATTTAAATTCTTATTTGATGAACACCAACAGCTCAGTTAAAAAAATAGTTCATTGAAATAATGCAAAGAAACCTTTATACATATCCCAACAGTATTCACAAGCTCTGACAATTCAGTTATGTCATTTTAAGTCAAGAAGCTTGAGTTCCCCCACAACAAGCATGATAAAAATGCAGAAAGAGAAAGGTAGAAAGGCCTCATATGTGATGTACAGTCCACAGTTCAAAACTAAAAAAAAAAAAAAATGGAAAGAGCAAATGGTGAGACTCCTAATATTCAAGAACTAAACAAGCATAACACATCATCTACCTCTCCTATGCTTGTAGGCATAATAGCAAACCTGGACACCAAGGAGTGATACCGATTGACTGCTGCATAGTGCAATTTAGCATCAAGCAGTAATAAACTGTGATATCCATCTCTGTGAAACATAATAAAGTAGTCACTTGGCTACCATCACAGTGACAATAGTGGGTAACAAAGCCCATTTTGTAGCCATCTGAGGCACAATGAGGCATTGGGATCTTTGGCATTGGCTCACACAAGTGTGAAAACAACCACTTCTTGACAGAGGAATAGTGATGAGTAATCAATACTCTGGTGTCAGAACAAAATACTATGAATTCAGAAGGACACAGAAACTTGTATCTCAATATTCTCAGCTGCTCTGGAGGGTATGATTTCTATTGTTTTTTCTTTATGCAATTTAATCTTTCCAGACTTTGTCCAGGCCTGGCTGGTTAGAGATCCTTATATATAAAGGTCCACTGATTTCTGCCTCCAGTAGTCTCAGACTGTCACTTTTCACACTCTTCAGGACCCAGGAAGGGCCTCTGTCAAGGGAAGGCCAACGAGCAGTTACCCACATGTGGAGTGAAATCAAAGGAAGTGAATCTAATTAAAGCCCTGAGGCTAAGCTCCTAGTTCACATATCCTGTATTTACTTCAGACTCAGAAAAGAAAGACCAGAGAAATCATACACCATCTCATCATATAGCATCTTATATAGCACTTACCCCTCCTCTTTCCTTTTTCCCACTCAAATGAAATTTACAATCCTACTAACAGAGCTGGAGATTTTTAGCCACTTACTCTGAGAGTGAAGCTCCCTAGTATCCCAGCCATTGCTACAACCTAATCTCTGAAGGAATGAAGAACAAGAGACAGCCTTTAGGCCCATGCAATTTTATTCTTTTTTTCTATTCTGATACCATCAGCATAGAAAATTGCACACCCGTGTTGTTCCCTGCTGAAGAGCTCAACACTCTTTACATAGAAAGGGGAATTAAACACTCATAACTACCTCCCATTTTATCCTCCACTACATAGAAGAGGAGATTAATTCAGTACCTTA
This sequence comes from Bolborhynchus lineola, assembly GCA_025448015.1. Taxonomy (NCBI): domain Eukaryota; kingdom Metazoa; phylum Chordata; class Aves; order Psittaciformes; family Psittacidae; genus Bolborhynchus; species Bolborhynchus lineola. The sequence continues at coordinate 6,035 of JAOEHX010032681.1, read as the reverse complement.
ATTTGCTGCTCAAGGGTAATGTCTTCTTTGCCTGAAGTAATCTAGCCAGGCTGTGAAGTACTGGTCTAAAGTTGTTTTGCAGACACAGACAAGAATATTTAGAGCAGGCAGACAGAGAGGGAGAGTAGGTAGATTCTCCTAATGAAGATACGCAGAAAATGCAAAGTCTTTATCCATTTCTTCTGAGTAAAGAAATGCACTGAACAGTTTCTTCAGCCTCTGTGAAAAAACACTGCTCCAGACTCACTGCTTCTGCAAATATCAAGAGGTAGCAAGCTTTTAGACATGAATGTATTATTCCCTTTTTCCACACTGAAATTCTTTTGACTCTATGGTGATCAGGTGTCAAATGCATTCAACATTTCAAATCTAGATGAAGAAGATGAATAATTAAGTGGTAATGCCAAGAACAAGATTTTCGTATAAAGAGTCCTGGATCTGTTTGCTGTAGCTATACATGTATCAAACATGTGCCTAAGACTTTCTCTGAGGCATACATAGAGTTTTCATTTTCCTTTTGTGCACCCTGTCCTATCTTTTCCAGGCTGTCAGTTTTCCATTTCTCTCTTATTTCATAAGAAAATTTCCAGGAAGTGTAATTTGCTAGAGCAAAGAAGTGACCACACAATTTGAAAAGGCAAGAGACTGACACATTTGAATGGATAAGGACCATGTGATCTGCTAAAGACTTAAATTCCTTAAGTGTTAAGAACCTGCTTCAGACCTCACTTTGTCTTTGCACTTCTGTTCCCCTACATAGCTTCTGAAAAGTCATTCTGGTTACACAGATATGACAGATTTCTGGTTAACAATCACTAAAAGAAAAACGGGCAGGGCTGGAGCACATGCCAAGGGCAAGGAATTTCTTTCTCAGCTATTATTCTAAAATATCACTGAAACTACTTATAGGGTAGAAGGTTATAAATGGCTGTAACAAGACATGATATAAATCTTTAGACCAAAGTGATTTACAGAGGAAGATGAAGTTTTTTTCTGAGAAATCTTTGAGACTATTACGTCTGTGAAGCACAAAGGTCTTTTGCACCATAGACACAGGCAAACACAAAGGGGGTAAGTTTCAAGAATTTCCATTATTATTCTAATGTAAGATGTTAATCTTTTCTAGATATAGGTCATATTTAATAAAGGATCTTTAATTCTACTAAAAAGACTACCATTAAATTAATGAAAAAAATTTACTGTCTTTCACAGAGCTGCCTACTGGCTGTTAAAACAATCCATATTCAGCATTCAACTTCTTAGTGCAAGCAATCTGACAAGATGTGGTGACCCTTTATTGACAGTCTCCGTCACTTTTTCTAATGTAAAAACCTTCCTAGCAACACTTCCAAACCTTCAGATACAAATGTATGGAAATAGATTTCAAATGAAGACCTAGTTCTTCAGCTTGATAAAACAAATTGAATTTCAGATCATGCCCTTCTCTACAGTGCAGCACACCAGACACAACAATGTCCATTTCACAAGTAGAATTGTGAAATTTAAAAAAGTGATTAGGCAATACTAACTCGTATATACTAGAATCCTGAAATCTCATAGATTCTGGGGATAACTTTTCCTGCATTTCTTTAAGATCTTGTGGTACCTTGCTTCATTCTTTAGATATGCACTGATCTGCATGAATCTTCCTGGTGTATGAACATTGTTTGGACCTCAGTGATCTCATAGACAGCATAAAATTTCAAGTAGCTCAGTCTCACAAAGGGTTTGTATTCAGCTCCCAACCTGACAAAACCTAACAAACTCCAATCTCAGAAATTAGCATGCCCTCGTGTTTTACTGTTTTACCACCCAGTGTTTTAAATTAGTGCCTTATTTCTGCATTAAAGGAAAGTCATCACAGATATATTTCTACTTCATTTCCATTAGGTCAATTAAGAGACCGTGATTAAATAGGAATTGCACCTTTGAGAGGTTTTCTACCTGCTCTGCAATAATTGTAAGAAACCTTAGTATTACCAATAAGATCAACTTCCTTATACTCTGGTTGAGAAACCTGTGACAATACCAACAGCCAGTAGACAACTTATGTATGCATATTTACATATAAATACTAATTGATAATCTCTTAAGTGTAACAGAGTAAAGTGTAACTTTTGACTCAGGTCAAAAAGTATCTTCAAAATATACCGTAACACTCTTAAAAGAGTAACGTACTTTTCTGCTTTGAGGATCGTCTAGTTACACACTCTCTACACAATATAGCATCTAAAACCTCTGCCTGTAAAACTCTATTGAGAATTTTCTCAAAAATCAGTTCATGATTGTGGGATCCATGATGTTCAATCTATCATGCTGTTTGTCTGACAGATCTGCTTTCTTACAAATATATAGAATGCATAATGTGAAGATACTTACCGGTTCCTGTAAAAGCATAGATTTTTAGCAGGAGTGACACATAGATAATGCCATCCACATAAGATATGAATCAGGTAAAGGGACTTCTGAGGATGGATCAGGCTATATCTGAGTTAAGATGTAATGTGTTAGCGAGAGACACCTATAGATACTATAATAGCAAAAAGCAGAGTAAGGTAGGCTTCCTGTAGGATTTGTCTGTGTCACGTACCTTACATGTAATTAGTTTTCCTCTGCTGTCTCAAAAGAGTCCTTGATTTACAATTGTGATTTTTTCCAAAGTACTCTTTCCTGATTAGTGTCAGGCATTTGCTCCATTCTTTTGCTGCCAGGCTTGCAGTTAGGAGGTAGCTATAATCCTCAAATGGAGTGTTATAGTAAAAATTAAATCAAATAAAAAATAAGAATAATGATTAATCATCCTAACCCCTAGAGATTTTACAAAAAAACAGTAATAATACAGACATTGCCATTATACCAATGGAGGGTTTAATAAGATTTTAATTAGACATGAGAGCATATGCCTTTTGTCAGGACATAGCAACCTAAAGCACGATTTAAAAGTTCATTGATTTCACACAGTTAATTCTTCTCTTTTAACAGTGTAATATATACTCTCTTACAAGTCTGAGATGTGCTTTTATAAACCATTTAAATGTCCTCATCAAATAGAAGCGGTTCTCCATAAAACTGGTAACAATTTGCAAAGTTCCATCAACAACTAATTTACTAGTTGTCATCAAATGATACAAGATTAAGTCTCATCTAACTAGGCACTTTTAAAGACAAACATATGAATAATGTTATAACTAATAAATGAACCCCTGCAATGCACTCATTGTTATGCAGAGATGAGAAACTCCACTAAGAACTGTGACAAGCTCCTCAGTTCCATTGAAACAACACTTCCTTTGACATTATCATATCCCCACGTGCTCCTGAGAATCCCTGCAAAATACGCTTCTACATTTTCCTTCCAACCAGAATGGGCTACAGGTACATTTTGTAGGAGAAGACAACAGGAAACAAGTTGTTTACAAACTTTTTGTTCTATGATCCAACAAATTTTCTGAATGTGGCTTGATATCATGAACAGCCCTAGATTTATTTCTCTAAGGGAAATGAAAGGGTAAGCATTCACCTACTATTCATAGCAGGGATGCCTTGCTACAAGGACGAGTTTCAAAAAAAATAAGAGACCCCAAAAACCAAAAGAATAAGCGTGGCAGTAGAAAAGGTCTGTAGATTTGTAAACAAATGTACTATGACTGTACAGAAACATGTCTTCTATCCCTACATGTCCCATCAGTAATCACTGAAAATCCTCTCCCAGTCTCAGATGGTATTTATATACACCCCACAAGTATTAAGGTACGAGCAGTCTTGTAACTTTCATCGAATTCCTAAGAAATGAAACTTACTGTTTTTTAGAAATAAGACCTTCTTCTTGGTTGCTCTCAAAGGAATAGTTTTTGAGTTATACAAAATAACTCCATTAAGTGTTTTGCACTGGAGACGTGGCATTTATCTACCCCACTGATCTTTTTGGGTTTTCTACTTTAATTTATCTTGCCTAAGAAACATGTTTTACAGGACTTCAAGGTAACTGTTTCCAATTTCATTCTGTATTCCAAGGCTCTAGTACAGATGTTCTGGCTGAAATTTAAACACAGGATGTTAATTTCCAGTGAAATAATTTCTTTGTGACAAATCACATAAAAGCAGTGAGGAAGATAAAAGCTACAGATTTTGGTGGCTCTTAATATTTTTTATTAAAATAAAGCATTTTTTTTGTTCTGTGATTGCTTGCTCACTCAGTAATAACAGATAATAGGGTTAAAAAGTGCATTGAGAACCAGAATTTTTCCAAAATTATTTCTTCTGTTCAGTTAAAGAACATGAGTTTGCATCACCTGCTACTGATTTTCATGCTCAAATTCCATTGTAAAGCCCTTGAATGTGTGTTTTGTTCAAGAGCTTTGCTTTCAATGTTACATCAATGCAATATTCAGGACAGCAGATATGTATGGGTTAGCTTCTTCCACTACTGTAGAGCTACAATTACTGTACTTCCAATTATATGTTCAATTTCTTGCAGTTGCATAAACAACCTAATTCTCAGGCTCCATGTCTTTAGTTTTCTATTATTTTCATATCCTGTACAAGATTCTTAGAAATATAAACAGCTAATATTTTGCAGTACCCGTCCTGGCACGAAACATTACACAGATTTAAATCTGTGCAACATCAAGAAACAGAACAGTTTTTTTAAATCAGAGAGAAAAAAAAATAAAAAAGAAAAGCAATTAAAACAATCAAAAAAAAAAAAACACTTGAAGACAAGGAGTAGGTGTCGTATAAAAAAAATCAGAAATAAAAAATACAACCATAACAATTTGTCATTCTTGCTACTATAATAATCTCAAAGCAGGAGAGGGCGATTTAAACCTTATTTATAATTTCTGAGATCTTGGGTTTGGCAGCTGCAGTATCATATATCTTGGTTTTGAGTAACTTAAATGAAGGTGCCTTACAAATACTTAAATATCTTTCAAAAATGAGTCATATATATGAAATAAATCAGAACTCAATCAGTTATAAAACTACAGGTGACAGTTTACAAGTAAAATAAAGCATATATCTCCTTCTATAGACAGGCTATGTATACGGCTTGCAATCTATCCTTCATGCCAGGAAGAACCACAGTTCAGCACTTAGGAAATGCAAGAATTGTACTCTTCATGCATTTCTGCAGTGCCTGCCACTCCACAGCCTGGGCAGGAGGAATTTTCTCCTTTTCAGAAAATACACACCTGCAGAACTGACAAGGTGCAGCTAGCAAGGCAGTCATGAAACCAAAGCAAAGGCCCTGAGTCAGCAAAATATATTACCACCATCTCTTTTCTTGAATAAGTTCCTTTGGCTTCAGGAGGACCCAAAGCAAAATATGTCCATACCTAGCAAGAAGGAGTAGTGCACGTCTGCCTTCCTCTGGGCAAACACTGCTTCCATTCTAAGAGTCATGAAAAAAAATAAAGCTTTTATTAAACAGAAAGGCCATGCCCATCGACATGGAAGTGTAGTTGAACAGAATAAAAATTATTCAATTACTGAACAAGACTAATTCATACTTTTCAAACACATGTTCTTTAATAACATCAAATTGCAAACTTGTATGTGCATTATTGTGTGTTGCATAGAAATGGATATGAAGCACGTTTGGCTGGATTTTATATTCCTGCTTTTAAGTATGCAGAAATACAACCTGGGAAAGTGTTCTAGACCTCAGCAGATAGGAGTACATGTAAGTAGACTTTCACTAAGAAAAAAAATCAATTCTAACTTATAACAGGTTTCCTGCATTTATGACTGAGGCAAGTGCCTTGTCTGAACAAACTTCCATTGTGAGCCATGACAGAGGGAAAAGATGTATTTGCTGGATGTAAACAAGACTCAGCACATCCCTCTGAAAGAGAGGCTTTACCTTCACAGCAGCCTTCCCTAGCCCCTAAAACCAGAAGGCTGAGCCTGCACGCACAGGACTGAAAACCACCATAAGCAGTTGTCGTGGTTTAGGCTGTAAATCAGCCACGCAGTTTGCTACATGGAGAATCAAAAGAATGCAACTCCCACAAGTTGAGATAAGAACAGTTTAG
>JAOEHX010032680.1:5865-19719 GCA_025448015.1 Bolborhynchus lineola | reverse complement strand
TATCAGCACTGTTCCCAGGCTGAAAGTCAAAAACACAGTGCTGCACCAGCTACTGAGAAGGATTAAAAATGACTGCTACTGCTGAACCCATGACAGTAACACTTCCAGGGACAGTGATTCCTCCACTGCCGTGGGCACCCTGTTTCAATACATCACCATGAAACAAACGGATCACTTCAGAAAGAGGAAAGCAGGGCTGACAAAGGGGAAAAAGGGCTTAACTACTAAAAACATTTCTTCCGAGGGTTGCTTGGTCCTTAGCTAGCTTTCAACATAACAGATCTCCATACACAGAAGAACACAAAGTCTAACAGCTTTTAAATATCTGTATATCTACTGATCGATCAATATACATAGATTGGTCAGCATAAGTAAACTGTTGCTTCTTAATTACACTAACATTTTCTCACCTTACAGCATCACTTCTGCACGAAGCTGACGGAAATCTCAGATGCAGTTACAATATAATGAAGGAAAAGCATTCTCTCACTCAAGGGAAGAATCTTCTCCTGCTCAGGAAGTTCTAAGTGGGATCTATACAGTACTCCATCATTTACCTCTTCCCTTTTCTGCTTTTACCCCACTATACACGGCTTATGTAAAGCTGAAGCTTTATGAAGTGATCTCACTCAGTATGAGTTGATACATTTTTCCCCTTCAATTAATTGTAAATTTTATCCATGTTAGAATGAGTCTTACACAGAAAGAGGTTAAAAATTAATCTCATTTAAGAAAGCAAGACAAAACCAACTGAAACCAACAGCAAATCTATGAGGTGGGAGTGGATGCTAAGTCAGATTCTTGCAATTCAGATATTTTTTGTGACTCACATAGTAATCCACATACAGAAAAATGACTATTAAAGTTCTCTGTATAGCTCAGATTTGCTTGTGAATAATCTAAGTCTAATTGTGAAAGCTGAAACATGAATAATAGCAGCACTCTCCTGCTCATCCTGCAGCAAATAGCCTCATTTTATCACATTATTTCTTTTCTCTTTCAGCATATTACTGTACTAGGAGGTTATAATGGTAACCAAATAGCTCCCATTTCTACCAGCGTTTATGCTTGTTTGTGATTTATTTGGGAAAGGCAGCGCTCTGGCAGGGCTCAAAGAAGCTATTTACCGGTTGTACTACACCCACCTGCAGAAGGAAAACCTGCATTTTGTGCGCAGGAGAGGTTGAAACACACTCTCTGACAAGAGGTATATACCTTACAAGCAGCTGACAACGCATTTTTCTATACACTTACTGCATCTTGGCCCCAATTCCAGATATATCTCACACTTCAGACCCTGACAAGAGATGTATCTGTAGATATAACCTAGCCTAGGGTATTTAACCTATATATATCCTAAACCTACATACACAGCTATCACCTAAATTGTCAGCTTCTGCTACTCCTAAATGTACTGGACCTGCCAAAAGCTATTGGCTGGCTTTCGTATGTCCAGTTTGTTTTATTCCTGCATGTTCCCAGTGATCTGTGCAAACGCAGCAGCTCCACAATCTGAGGAATATGGAATTTTCCAGTGGCTTGTTAAACGTGCCAACTCTGATGTGGTCAAGTTCCTTACAAGGCATCGGGTTGAAGAGGCATCTAGCGGAACTCTAATGTGCCACTCCTGCACAATATTCAGCCAAAGTCTTGCCCTTTATATTAATTCACATTTAATTATAATCTGTGTCAGCTTTTAAAATACAATAAAACTCCACTCCTTGTTTTAAGAATTGAAATTAGGCACCAGAGGCTATTGATGACTACTTAAATGGATTATATAACTTAGTGTCAATTTACCAGGACTGATGTCCTTCTGTGAAAAATAGGCTTTATGCAGGTAAGAACCTGCTATAGGCAATACTTTCACTAACACCTACACATCATCTGAGTAACACTAACACCCCCCATGTACAGGTGATACTTTCATGAATGCAAAGACGATGAACGCTTCTGAAACACATAGTAAATAAAAGCAATAGAAGTTTAATGACATTTAGAAAAATGTGTGAAAACTTTTAACACACCTTAAGTGCATGGCACATGCATGTGAAATTTGAAGCAGCTGACTGTCAATAGTGAGGAAAGACTGAGACCAGATATACTATACCTCCTACAACACTCATGTATAAACCTCTCACGTTTGAGACCATTAGCTCCTGCTCAAATGCCATTAAGAACAAAAATATTGAGTGGAGCTCGAGAGCTAATCACATCTACCTTTTCAAAACAGCTCAGAGATGGAATCTTGGGTGACATGGTTTAGTGTGAGGTGTCCCTGCCCACGGCAGGGGGGCAGGAACCAGATGATCTTAAGGTCCTTTCCAACCCAAACCTTTCTGTGATGCAAGACAGTAAGAACACCTAAACAGATTTATCAACTGTTGGCAGGTTAATGCCTTAATGATGCCTGAGAAACCCTCAAATTAAACTCTGGGCTTTAGGACAGTCAAGAGCACTGAATTTGGCTGCTCTGGGGATAAACAGCCAGACCTGCACAGGTCCCTAAGGATAAGGTAAACTGTGATATAAGGATCCAGTCTGGCTGGCTGAGGCTGTCTGCCCTCTGCCACCACTACATCCACTCTCCTGCCAGAATCAGCCATTTATTAGCTTCAGAAACAATTAATGAACTAAGCTTTATCTAAACCCAGACCACTGCTCAGCAGCGCCAGGGCAGATGTGCTGTTCCTGCCTGTCTCTGGCTCTAGACAGCTGCTCTTTCGCTTCGTGTCTCCAGTGGGCCTTGGAACCACCGCCTCTGCAAACTGCTGTAGAAAAGGTTTCACAAACTTTAAAAGAGTTCAGTATTCTTTTTTTCCTTCTCATCATGTAGACGTGCATTAAATAAGCCCATTAGGTATTCTGAACACTTTAATTAACAAATTAGTTATGAACTGGAAAAAGCTGTCATGCTTCCTGCATTTGCTGGCCTGTGGTAAATTAACATAAAGTAATGATGCTTTATTTTTATCCAATTATTTGAACTTCATTTTCCACAGATTTAGTTTCTTGGATTGTGTTTTGAATGAAAAAGGTGATGTTTTCCCTTTTTAAATGCATCAGTCTGACCTGAACGTACACTGGTAGTTTTATTTTCCCCTTTTAATCCTTTCTCCTGACCCAACACAAAAGCTGTTATCTTCCCTACTGCCCCATGTGTCTACTGCTCCAGAGACTGAAAGAGCCTGTGGTTTCAGAGGAATGAGCTCTGTGTATGTTTTTATTCATATTTTAAGAATACTTTCTATAAAATATAGGTATTTAGGAAAAAAAACATTTCATTAGAGCCACATCACTAATGCACAGAAAATAAGTGCTAATGTCAACTGAATGGGAATCACAACTGTCTTTAAAACAAGGATAGAAGCATTCTTAAGGCTGACGTGCACTGCTAACCAAAGCAGGGCACCTAGCTATTTACCCTGAAGGTGAGGAATAAGCAAAATCAATTATGTGGTAGGGTATGAGGCAGCTAAAGATACATAGAAAAGCGTATGAATCCAGCAGTAATATTAGACCATGAAATAACAGCTGTGAGGGGACAAATGCCTTTCCTACAAGACTTCTCTTTCTAGTTCCAATGGAACTTGATGAGCTGAGCCTGAATTATTTGTGGATTTTAAAAGAAATAAAACGCCAGAGGTTGAAGTTAGTGCTGTACAAACATTTTATAAGGTATAAGAGCAAAAGGCCATGTTACTAACAAAATGGAAGTGTTTCCATCTACCCTCAACATGTAAAGGAACTCTTAAAGGAGCTACATCTTCAAGTGAATAACCTTCCCCCCCAAGAAAACTAAACAACCCCAAACAAATCATCAGTTACTTGTAGTCTAAAACATTTCATAAAGGCAAAAATGCTATATCCAGTATGAATACGTTTTTTAAAGTTGCATTAGGAAATGAACCACTATAAGATATTTTTTCCCCATCAAGAATAAGTCTTTTTCCTTTATTTTTCTAAATGGAAAAATAATTATTTATTAGGTGATAATGTTTCATCTGCCCTGACTTCTGATCACCAAACCTGATCAACTACATACTACACAGCATAGTTTCAGCAAATAAACTGTACTGGATTGTACAATATGTGTTTATCTAAAGCATATATTTACAGAAAGAGAACTGACAGTTATTTATTTAAAGGTTTAATTTATTAACTATTTAATTATTTATAAATAATTCTTACTCAGCAAGAGCTCTCTTACCAACAGACAGAAGCTAAGTGGATAATACTATTCTTTTTCTGATGGCTGTTCGCCATTCTTTTCTGGTACTTTATCCATCACTCTTAAGTGCTTACCTACTTAAGACAGCCAATGTTCAGTAACCTAGGCAGTGAATTTACAAGCCACTGACAACTCTGTAACAACTTTCCTCCAAGAGGGATTTAACCAAAACATAACTTACATTGTGTACAGGTATTCTCAGGGTGCCCAAAGGCCCCGCTGACACAAGGAGACTGCAGTATTTGAGGTGATGATCTATGGTGTGCTCATTATTGCACACCAGCTGTCCCTATCTGGACAATACTAAAGCACAGTGAGCACCTCCTTACTTTGATATACACACCCAAACTAAATTCCTGGCCGGGCCCATGAAGGGACAAGCCCAGACAGCTCACAGAATCCCAGAGGATGCTCACCAGCCCTTTAAATTAACTTTGTCAAAAGGCAAACTAACATAAGATCCTTACTGCATTTCAATACAGAAACATCATCAGGAATTAGAGGAGTATTGCTATTTGGCTATGGCATTTGAGATTTTAATAGCCATGCTAAAAAGAGCCTAAGCCAAGTAACCCCAGACTTCTTCTAAGCTGAGGCTCTCAGAAGCACTTTTTTATGCTGGTAGAGCTTCTGCAGGACAGATCCAATTGACTTTACTGGGAATGATTTGGGGAATAAATGCTCAGATCCCATTATAGATAAGTCCTTGCTTCTTCCATATGAAAGCCAAAATTTAAAACCCCACTGAGAAAAAAACCATATTGCCTCAATTACACCTATGCCAACACTTAAAATTTCTGATGCTTGTTTTATAGACACATCAGTAATTCTGACAACAGTTCAAGGTTAGCAAGCTGATTAAAAAGCAACACGAAAGCCTCAACAGGAGTTACACAGCTGTGCTAAAAGGACTGCTTTCTGAACATCAGCTGTCCTAGAGGAACTTCCCCTTATATACTATTATTAGTTTCATTAGCACCTTCAGATTCCCCCTAATACAGGACTTGAAAGAGAGGCCTGCATACAAGATTTCTTCTTTATTCTACTGTGCAAGAGAGAATTTCCATACATCCAAAGATTCATTATGACCTTCATACTTTTCACTGTCTGCTGGGATTATTTCTGAAGTTCTGAGACTTTGCTCAGTTTCAAGTAGCTTCCAATTATATTATATAACATTACATTATATTCAAATAAAGGAGAATTTCATCCCTAAATTAAAATGGGATGAGGTGGATGATGGGCAGCATTAATTGTTGTACTAGCTAGAAGTATAAGGTCCAATAGCTTGGGAACCATTAAAAAGAAGATTGATAATGTATTATATCAAACATGCACTAAGAATCCTCCTTACAATGCGATGCAGTCCATTGATTCTACTGATGGCAGGTCATAAGATATCAGACCTTATAACCTTGACATCACATATGCAAAAGCTACAAGAGAGAAAGCCCTAGAATGAACTACCTGAAAAGCTTCCCCTCCTCTGATACCACTTCAGTTAGGAGGGTGGCAACAATATGGGCTACTTCTGCAGGAAAACATGAAAGGCAAAAATGGAAGCAACTCTAACATCTGTTCAGCTAGTCTACTATGGAGATTTTGGTTACTATGTGTTACAGCGCTGTCAATAACTTTATGGTATATATTTATGTGATGATGTGAATGAATCCTGTGTCAGTCATTTTGAAGAAGTTAATTAAGTATTTTTCTCCAAGTAATATACTGGATCATCTAACATACTTGGAAGCATTTGGTTTACACAGGCAGAGAACATGAGCTGATATAAAGTAATTTGAATATTGTCCCAGGTAAGAAGGGCGTCCAAAGTAAGAAGTTTTTGGATTTTATTGTATTCAAAGAGCTAATGATGTTTGCACGTATTTAGATAAAACTGACAGGGACAGGAATACAAAGCCAGGTATATTCCTCCTCTCCTGGGGTGCTCTGCTCTCTCATACAAGCCACAGACATTTCAAAAATAATCTGTACCTTTGCTATACTGCCACTGAACAGGCTAGGGCTTTTTATAATCAAATATGAAAGCAATACTACAATACAGTATAGCACTAAGATTTTTGCACTCTGAAAAATTACTGTACTTTCAAAAGGATTATATGATACAATCTGACAAGCACAAACTTTGCCTGCACAGTTGCTAATTCAGTGCCATTTAGCTTACTAAATCCAAGCTTTCGCTTATGAGCCCTTAACAAAATTGAAGAGTCACCATATCCTACCTTCTCCAAGCCTACTTTCACGAGGCAATTCACTGCATCATTCCAGTATCCACCTAAGTTTTGCTATGCCTGAGGTCTCAAAGGTTCTTCACTCCCTTCTCCTAGAAGGACTGACATGGCCAGCAGTGATTGCTTAAGTAGTAGCAGAGCAGACGAACCACCTTCCTTAGCTCACACAGAGAAAAAGATAAAACAGTCCATATTTTCTTGGGCTTCCTTGTTCCCCACTTCTTCCCATGATAAACAAATGAAAGCATTTTGCTTGCTTTTCACAGCTGCTACGGCTGAAAGGGCCCAGAAAGACAGAAAAGTCAGCCTGTAAGACAGCTGGGGTGCTCTGGGAATCAGGGAATGAGAGCGGGTCTAAAATGCACACATTTATTTTACCCCCAGGCCTCTGTCTCTTTGCAATTATGAAAGCACAGATTCACAGTTGTACCAATTATATAAATCAAAGACTCCCTTTACTGACACAGGAATTTTAATACATTTCAGTATGAATCTGCAAGAGACTGACAGACCTGCAGGTAACCACTGAGCAGTTCTTTCTACAGCCAGCAATTTTCCTCTAATTAAAAATAACTTTCTTATCCTGTTTTCTCCCACCCCCCCAAAATGAAGCGGCTCAGGATTATTCTCTCTTCTTACCCTAACACGTAATAAGGATCAGAACAGGAAGAAGGGGCAACACAGAGGAACACAAAGAACCAAGTGAACGGATTTTAAACTTTTCTTATCAAGCTTACTCTGTCCATCAAATCTGCATTTCCTCTGAAACAAGTGTATGCATTAATCCATAAGTCAGCAAAGGCTTTCAGGGCTCTGAGTAGACAGCTGTGGAAAATGGAAAATATTCTCACATACTGACATAGCAAAATACCCTACGCATATACCCCGGAAGCTTTGTTTCCAGATCAATACCATTCCATAAAGTTTTTGGGTTTGTTTTTTTTTTTGCCTGGATCACTAGTTATGGGATTTGGAAACAAAGTGATAGCAAACATTAGGACTAAATCTGTGGATATTTCTGCTTCTGAAACCTCCTAAAATCTGCCAAAAATAAACTATTTGATGTGCATCCTTCCACTTACACCACATATAGCAGGAAACTAAACCAGAAGAACTGCAGCCACAACTGCAACCTTCTTGACATGATATGATTGTTCAATATACCTGTGTTTTAATCAACAGAATAAAATTTGCTTAAGTGTTTTGGCAGTCTGGAGTGGAGTGCCACCAAAACAGCCAAGAAAAGGTATTTGGGTTGGAGACTGGAATTTTCAAATGCACATTTCCTCAATTTAAAGGATTGGGGGATGAAGGAGGGGGAGTTCTTTCCATTTAATAACTTGAGCACAGTGTGGTTTAAACAGCACATTTGATCTGGGCACCTGTTAGCTGATAATGACTCTTCGGAGAGAAAAACAAAGAAAAGGATTCTCTTATTACTGGTGTGATTAGCAGTATCTGTAATTCCATGATGTTGTAAAATAGCACAGCATTCAGAATGAGCTATTTCCCATCATTTGTAGAAGCATAAACACAGCGAAGGCAGCTTTCCCATGTTAAACACATTCCTGGATTCTGCAGTACTTTTACTGTCACTAGAATTATGAAAGCAAAATTGGGTGATACACATATTTGAAGCTTCAGTTTTGGAAAGCCTCATGCCAGGTGTCATAGGTATAAAAAGAAGGACAACAGCAGCCTAAGGAAGTTGCTATTAAAGCAAATAGGTGCAACTAAATTACAAATGACCTTTGGTAGTGGAAATTAAGCAAAAGTTTGATTAATGACAGCACAGTAGATCCTTACTGCTAAAGAAACATCATTAAAAGAATCTGCACTGTACTGATTATAAGGGTCATAAACAGGAGCGTAAATATAATTAAAGAAAAAATAATCCAAATGTGTGATTTGCCTTTCTCTTACAACACACTGAAGTAGTCTAGTAAGTTAGAAAAGAAATAGTCACTTAAAATCAGCTTGAAGATCCTGCACAACAAGCTGATGAAAAGATTTTATTAAAGTTATTCTAGACACTTTTCCCTATTACAGAACAGAGAATAGAACGCAAATGAGCATAGCTGTGATCAGATACAGCAGAACTCAGCCTAAATGATGAGCAGTGTTTTAGAATTCAACTGTTCCTTAACTTCTTTCATGTAGACAATGAACAGTTGAAAACAAATTAAGAGACCCAACAGCCTATCAAAACCAATGGTCAGGCATTCTGCAAGAGAAAGAAAAAAGATAACTACTAAAAAGCATGTAACAAAGTAAAGGCAACTGAGGTTTACTGAAGTAAAACCCTGAAAAAGGCATAAACTAGCATCTACTCCCATTCAGAAATGGCCTTCTAAATTTCTGGAGCAACTAACAATGCTCTCTACTAGTCTACAGGCCTAAACCCAAAGAAATGGCCAACGATCCTGGACAGGCCGCAGGCTTTCCATAAACATCTGCATGGTGCAGCACCAGAATTTGTAGGTCATATTTTCTCTAAGCTTGTCTTAAGTTTTTCTTCAGCTTGTGTAGCTGTAATAGCAACTCTCTAATATCCAGTTAACATAGCCTAATCTGCTTTACGTTTAACTTACTTTTGTGATGGCATAGGCTAGTGACTATCGGTATACCAATTCAGGTATATTTCTGTAGATGTTCTACAGAGAACAAACTAGTACTGTAGAATAAAAACATAATGTAGAGAAATACAATCACAGAGGTATTGGAAGTACAGGGTGGTATCAGAGGGAGCAGGGCTATAAACAATATACCAGGTCAATTACTAACCATTAAAAAAAATGCAATCTTGGGAGCTGACTAAAGACTGATTTTAGAAAACAAAGAACAAAAAAAAAAAAGACATCGAAGGACAAGAACTCTACACATGCAAATACTCATACAGAGAACTCAGACAAATGTAGTTGCAGAAGAATAAACAAAGATCAATGTCACAACCTTGAGGGTACCAACAAGGTAATTGCACTACCCACTGAGGGACCCGAGTGCTCTGCCTGGAGCCTGGGAGTCCCATTTCAGCCCCCAACCTCTGTGTGAGAAATATCATAGGTGGATCCATGCCCAGCCCAGCCTGTGTTCTTCCCCACTTAGGGATTTTGCTTGCTGGCTTGACAGAGCTGGCTCGTCCCTTCCTGCGTGATGATCTCCAGGCAACCAGCGCAAGTTTTAGGAGGCAAAATATGGTATCTAGGAAGGATCAGCAGAATTCCTGCAAGAGCAGGACAAATAAAAGCAGCATTGCCAACAAACCAACCTTCTACAAGTCTGCTGTTTTGCCTGTATCTTCAGGATTTAGAAGAACATGACTACAGTCACTTGCTCTTTCTTCTTCACCTATACAGCAAGAGTGTTTTTCAATTCTATGTTCTTCAAGTCATTTCATTGTACCATTGACATGTATTTTGGGAAGAAAATAAAATTTTTATACTGATTCAGAAGAATTTGTGAAATTTTTGATTTCAGGACTTTCAGATTGATACTACTTAGGAAAAAAAAAAAAAACAATAGTATTCAGAATATTAATTCTGTTAATCTGAAGTTTCTGGTTTAAATGCATAATTCCTGCAAAATTATTTATGAGATGTATAGAAAAATGGCATATAATAGACATTTAGAAATACCAAGGAAAGCTATGAAAATTCCTACGGGTGAAAATAAAGACCTGTTTTCAGACTGTGACATAAATTTGCCTAGCCCTAGGATATAATTACACCAGGTAGACCAAAGTTACACACCTATTCTTCCAATGACCAAACCTGAGGTGGGTTTTGTATCGAGCGGCAGCAGTTTGTGCTAATGCAGGAAACAAGTCAAATCAACGAAGTGCATCAGAGCTGTTTAGGTTTGCTCCAACAACCATGTCCTTCCAAATGCCCATTTACCCAATGAGCACAGGTACGTCTTTTTAACTGAAGTCAATTGTATTGTGTGAGTCCACTGACACACCCATGATGCTATATGTTATTAGTGATGCATTCCTCCATGAGGTGCAAGGGAATGCTATTACTGTCACATACACTGAACAGCTGTCAGACAGCAAAGACTGTTAAAGCAAGCATAAGCTAGAGTATTTTACATAAAAGGATTTTCATATGAAAAGTACCGTTTGTTGCTTTTTTTAATATCTGAATGTTAATGTAGAGAGCACCCCTTACCTCCTCTCTTGTTTAACTTGGCATACCCAGGAGCATAGCTGCTTGTCATTGATGATGAACTGCTGAAGGAGGAGTGGGGTAATGCTGAGACCAGAGGTTCATCACACTTCTCTGAAACACAAGAACACAGATTCACTTTATGCTGTTAATAATTCATACATATTAAGTGGCAATGTGCCTTTGATTTTTCTGCTGGGTTATAACATAACCTTATTATTTTTTACAAGTGGAATGCATCAGGCTACATCCCAATATTTCACTTAAAAAAACCCCAAGCACAAACCAAACAACAGAAACTCCCAAACCCCAAGCCACACTGAGAGACAAAAAATAAAAATCAACCCAAAACCCACAAACACACATACACACACCCTCAACATGGGAAAATAAAGGTTTCAATAAAGGACAGAATTAGCTAATGGTGATGCCTAACTATATGCCACCACTTTCCTTACAGATACTACAGCTGAACAAGAAAGCTGGCCCTGACACATCTGGAATGGCTTGCGCAACCTGAAAACTCAGTGCTAATGAACAGCATTATCGTGACAGCTTTGTAAGAAGTAGCTAAGATAAAATCTCTCAGTACTGCAATTAAAGTGCTGATACACTGATATCTAAAAAAAGGAAACCAATTGGGGTACATTAATAAATGCCTATGAATTATGACATACTACAGATTTACTTTATAAATTAGCAAAATATAAATTATTTTAGGGTTTTGTTGTTGTTATTTTGCTTGAGTGTTTTTTAAGTATGCTTTCTAGAATCCATGAGTATTACACTTCTACTTGACCCAATATAAATAAGACTTTGTACTAGCATCTGAGATGGAAAGAAAGAAAAAATTCAGAAGCTTTGCCTTTCTAATGGAAAAGTTTACACCAAATCCACTGTTGTATGAAGTTATGTAAACCACAATAAAAAGAACTGTGTTTTGATTTTTCAAATATGCAGGTAATATACTGCCATTTGCTCTAGTTTTTCCTCAATTACTTCAACAGAAGAATAAGATGTGTATGTTACACGAGTCATTTACATTTCAGGTACAGCCTAAAACACTTCATAATCTGCACCAGACATCCTGATTCATCCTTTTGAAAACACACACACACACACTGTTTAGTGGGATGTGCCCCTGCCCATGGCAGGGAGATTGGAACTGGATGATCTTAAGGTCCTTTCCAACCCTAACTATTCTGTGATTCCATGAACAAGAAAAAAATGAAACAGGCACCTGACTAAACTAAAGTCAGTCACACTTCTCACTAATTTCCTGAGAGAATAAAACTACTAGCTTAGTCCTCCCTGTTACTAAATGCATATTTTCTGAAGATAACCAAAACCAAAACAAGGGTGTTCTTTACCTAACTTTGCAAGATTAGGGGCGAAACCATGACAGCACAAGAACTGATAGCTATTCAACATAATTTCTCTTGAGCAGACTGGCAACAAATGTACAAAGTGATTATATGTATTTTTCATTCTTTGGAAGTGACAGTGAATAAAGACAACCTTGCACTGAAATCTTTTGTGTTGAGACACTTGATGTACCTGTGACAGCATTCTTACGAATGCCTATTTTGACCAGCTGTGTAGTTCCAGAAAGTCACATAACTTTTGTCACAGGATGATGTGGTACCAGTTTTGGTGAGACAGCTTTTAAATCTTACAAATTGCTCCCTAAGAGGATTAAAAAAGTAACAGACATTTTCTGAAATCACTGTGAACAAATTAGCAATCTACCACAAGCAATGAATATGCAACCAAACTCCCAACCAATTTATAAGGCTTAAAAAAAGTTACAAAATCCTCTGAAATGTTTTGGTAAAGTAGGGGGGGAAAGTCTACAGTTTCATATCGTGATAATTATAAAAAGAACTTTCATTGGAGTCGCATATTTAAAACAATGAAGTAAATTTTTAATTATTTATTGTGAATGCTCCATCCCTGGTGGTGTTCAAGGCCAGGTTGGACATAGCCTTGGGTGATATGGTTTAGTGTGAGGTGTCCCTGCCTATGTGAGGGGGGTTGGAACTGGATGATCTTAAGGTCCTTTCCAACCCTATTCTATGATTCTATGACTGTAACACAGGCACTGCTGTGAGCAGAAACACCTCAGTTTACATATCTGGAAAGCATTACACCACCCCTGTTTGGCAAGATATTTTAGTGCTCAGCCATGCCATATAGCTTTGGTACTACTAGGAAAGAGTGATTTGGTCAGACTGGATCATACAGAAATTGAATTAATCCTACCATGAAAAGAGGAACCTCAATGGGGAAAAAAAAAAAAACAGGCTTGGGAGCAAACCAAGTCATTTATAATGCAGGTCCCCTAAAATTTCCAGTCTCATGTAATGAAAAATAAAATGATTTTCACAGCAATAGAAACTGAAGCAAGGAAATACAGAAGAACATATGCTCATGAATCAGTATTTTGACATTTAACAAAATAAGTTCGTTTCCTTCACAGATCTCCAAGAGTTTGTTACAGGAGAAAACAAAATTCATACCAGCATAAAAGCACAGGCAAGAGAAAAGGGCAATTGCTTTGCACTGAATTAAAGGACAATTCCAATGGCTTTAAATTTCACAGCCACACTATTTAATGATGGAATTTTGACAAGGGAAGATAAATGGTTGTAAGCATTATTATTTATGCCATAAAATAAAAATTAGTGAATTGCACATTCTCTTATTTTAGACAGAAATCAGAGGTTTAGTATACTTCACTAGCAGATTTTAAGTGCTAAGTCCTGATATACAATCATGTATTTAGTTATCAACCAAGGTTTCCTACCTGGTAACATAGTTATGTAATACTTAACATTCTTATAAATGTCATTCTGAGATTTTCCCTCTTCTTCAGAAATAAGGGCAAAATTTAAGGCATCAGAAATGGAAATTTCAAGACAGATTTTTCGTTATTGCTCACCAGCTGCCAAAATTTTTTATTTTAGGATTTCTTTGGATTGTTAAAAAATAATAAAAAAAAAAAAAGTCCCTTTCAAGGAGGTGTGTCCTTGCAATTACATCAAAGGAATTTCAAAAAAACAAAATGAAAATGAAGCCTCATAAAGAATTAGTACAGAAAATTTTTTTAAAAAACAAAGACAAACAAACAAGAAAACCAAACCAAACAAAAAAAAAAAAAAAAAAAAAAAAAAAAAAAAAAAAAAAAAAAAAAAAAAAAACAAATAAC
>JAOEHX010032679.1:0-32694 GCA_025448015.1 Bolborhynchus lineola | reverse complement strand
CCTGTGATGCCATAGTAAGGAGGGGCTTTTCCTCCGCGGACTCCTCCCTCGGAATCTCCTTCATCACCATGGCAACAGCCTTATCTGCCGCCCTAGCGCCTTTCCCCTACAACAGCGAAATCAACAATGGCGCGAGTCAGCAGCGAGCCGGGCAACCACCGCGTCCCAACACACCCCAGAACCGGCCAGGCGCTGGCGCCTGGAACCGAAGCGTGGCTCAAAGTAGAATACACAAACACCGTTCGGAAATGGTAACAGTGATAAGTCGTCCGTGAACCTGTCAGTTAACAGCGCGGGAGGGGCCTGGCCGTGGTCTTGTGGCTGTGTCAGAGTTGCCCCAGTGAAGTCACCAGGAACGCGGCAGTGCCCTGCTGGGGCTAGACCTGCTGGAAGTACTCCAGTGCCAGCACAAGGGGTTGGGGCCTCCTGCAGGGTAGGGTCTCCATATGAAATTCACACCAGGATCAGTCTCCTGAGGTAATTTTAGTTACCCAAGCGTTTATATCTGAAATACCTGGGTTTGTTTGGGGTTTATTTGTTATTTATTTTTCTGTAAAAACCAGCATTGAGCTGAATTGGCAAGTAAGGTGCAGTTCCTCGTGGTTCACTGAGGCAAACTCTCCGTGAAATCAGAATGTGTAAGTCTGGGCCCGCAGTGGTTATAGCTCTAGTAACATCTTAAAAAGCAATTTACATCATATAAACAGCCTGGGGTTTATTCTTGCTAACAGAATATACGGAGCCAAATTCTGCCATCATAGCCATTGTCACAGTTCTCCCCAAAATGGTCAATGGTGTTGAACTTAATGTAAGGGTTTTTTTTTTGTTTTTTTTTTTTTTTTTTTTTTTTTAAATTTTAAACTTCATTTTAAAAGGATATTTATCTTCTTGATTTCACACAGATTTCTGTATTTTGAGCTCTTGCAAGTGACAGAGATAGTCTGAGCATACACAAAAAACACAGCAGCAGAACTGTATGATGTTAGTGACCCTGAGCATGTCCATACTATTGTACTATAAAAGCTCCCATTGATTTCTATGGAAGTTTTAGTTGTGCAAAGACTGCAGGATCTGGCTCCATAAAAGCAACGTTTTCCACTAAACTTCATATACTTAAATACTTTATAGGACCATTAACAGAAGGGGTTCTTTGCTACCACATCATACACTCAAACTACTTTCACTATCATGGTATTCTGTGTCCAATGAAAATATACCCTATTGCTTGCACTGAACTACAGATTGTTTCAGAAATATTTAATCGGTTGCAGGTAAAACCATTACATACTATTGTGGGTTTTGGAGAAATGTTATGAATAGTCAGGTTAATCTTAGGTTAGCTTGCTTGTACAACATGTCACAGTTACCCTACAGAGTTCTTTGCATGCTGCAAGAAATTTTCAGAGCAGAAGTGTCATAAAAGATAAGCATGCTGGATTTCTGATATGCCTTGGATATCAAAAGAACTGCAAAGTCATTGTAAAATTAAATGCATTTAATTCAATGAGAATTACTTCTAATTGGTAAGCATATCAAAGGTTCTTGGCCAATTACATATTTTCTTTGTTTGGGATTCGTATGACATTCCAGGTCTATGAAGTTTGTTTCTAGCATGATGCATGGGGCTAGCTTTAGCTAGCACTAATAACATGCTATTTGATCTTTAGAAAATGTAGTCCTTTTGTGCTGAGTGCTAGAACAAAATAGTTTATCAACTAGAAAGGATGCATTGGAAAGCATGCAGTGCTTTTTATTTCTTGCAGAGTAAAAACCCACCAAAGCAAAGGTCAGGTCACTTTTGTGAAGACAGAGCCACTTTTTCTTCAAGGTTTCACCTACTGCCTGAAAAGAGTCATGATACTCGTATTAGTGCCTGCTGTTAACCTTTCATAAACGTAACTGCAAAACCCTGGGAGTGAATGGTTGATACCAGATATAAAATCTGTCTCATCAGTTTACAGTGGCTATCGTACAATGTCGAATAGTAACCTGATGACTTTGTCTGTGCTGGTTGTCATGAGCAGACTTCATATAATTGCTAGTCAAAGCAAGTGATTTAATATAACTTTCTTTATTAGATCTTTTTTTTTAGCTTTCCTATAAGATTGCATGTGAGTCAGGTTGATTTATATCTGGCTACATGGTCTATGTTATGAAAAACATTGTTCTGAAACGAGTAGTAGGCAATTTCCTGCATACCAAAGAGCAAGGCACTGCAGTGAAATAGCTTTAATTCCCTGATTTTGGTGGAGGGATATACAGGTGCCGAATTCATTGGAAATCCACTTCTTAATTCTGGTGACCAGCAATGGATATTTTTGTCCAGTGTGAGGTATGCAAGCTTGAAAATTTTGGTCTCTGCTTACTATAGTGAATATTACATATTCAGTCCTTACAAAGTGATTAGGCAAAAGAATTGGAGAGGAATAAAAACAGGTTTTATATGTCTAGGACAATCTTGTTACTAGTTTGAACTGTAGCTGAAATGATAATATCCAGCACATTTATTACAATAACCATTGACAGATTTTTTTCTTTCTTTTTTTTTTTTTTTTAATGTATTTTGTAAAAGATGCTGTTTACTTGGCCTCCTGCAATACTAAGTGTTGTTTTGTAGTGTTTTGGCTTGCCATGTGTTACAATAGTTCATTGCTTAAACACTGTAATTCTGTAACAGCTAATTTTACACTTGCCAGGTCTTTAAAATGAACATTTGTTGATAGTGGAGATTTGCAAGGTAAGTTATTTTTTCATGTAAACAGCAGTTTCGTGTTTTGTCATTCCCTATTTGTCTGCAATATGTAGATTGAAACAGTTGTGATGCAGAGAGTGACAACCAGTGTACAAATCAAGATAAATATGAATTGATAAAAAAGAAAAATATATAATTTCTTTACATGGAGCATACTGCTTAAGAAAACATGTCAGTATTGCATTTTTCAATACACTTGAAGAGAAACAGTCCCTTTAGGTGCTATCTCCAGAGCAAAATAAGTAGAGTTCTGAGTATTCCCTATGAAGCTAAATATTTATAATAGAATGGGGTTGAAAACTTAATAAGGGTTTCCCTAGGTTTGTCCTTTGGGGTCAGATAATGGATAGTAGTAAACATTTTCAAAGGAGTACACTGATTTGCCCGGATTTTGTAAGGAAACAATATATTTTATTTTTTTTCTCCAGCTGGTGTTTCTGAATAGTTACAAATTAAATTTTGTAGTGTACAAGTCACACTATGTAGAAGTGGCAACTAGTAGTGAGTATTTACTTAAGCTACTGTAAGAGCATATTGATGTAAATTTCTAGGGC
This sequence comes from Bolborhynchus lineola, assembly GCA_025448015.1. Classification (NCBI taxonomy): domain Eukaryota; kingdom Metazoa; phylum Chordata; class Aves; order Psittaciformes; family Psittacidae; genus Bolborhynchus; species Bolborhynchus lineola. The sequence goes on along the minus strand of JAOEHX010032679.1, from coordinate 29,388 downwards.
AGCAGACAGTTTTAGTTGGTTTTGTGTGGTTTTGGTTTTTTTGGTTTTTTGGGGTTTCTTTGTTGGTTTTTTGGTTTTTTTTTTGTTTTATTTTTTTTTTTTTTTTTTAACATCAGTGATGCAAATAGCTTTGTAACTGTGCTCATGTACAGTAAAGCTTTTCTTCTTTAAATATATGGGACCATTAGATCACTTTCAAGTCATGATGGGCAGATTAGTTAGAATGAAGACATGGTCATAGAATCAAAGAATGGTTTGGGCTAGAAAGGACCTTAAGATCATCTAGTTCCAATGCCCCTGCCATGGGCCGGGACACCTCACACTAAACCATGTTGCCCAGGCTTTGTCCAACCTGACCTTGAACACTACCAGGGATGGAGCATTCACAATTTACAGCAGCCTGTTCCAGTGCTTCACCACCCTCATGGTAAAGAATCTCCCTGTTTTAAGTTTTAACCCATTACACCAATACCTGAAACATTACTGTTTGGTGAAATAATATATAAATCTATAATTATTCATCACGGTGGTTTGCAAATCTTTTCTCATACGTGAAAAGCCAACAGCCAATGCCATGTAAATATTTAACATTTTGGCATTAACATTTAAAACTGTAATGGTTAATTACAGGAATTCTTTGTCATCTTCTATGCTATAAAAGGATTTTATCTAAATTGATAATGTACTTGTAAGTTTGCTTCTGACAAGCATTTAAGGTACAGGAGTCCCAAATTCACCTTTCAGGAATATTTTTACCACTTATTCTTGTGAGAAAGTGAACAGAAAGAAATTGAGTGACTGGATGATTATTTCTTTTTTGAAGTGTGTGTAAAGAAATTATGCCTTTATATAAACTTGTGCTGTTCCATTTATTTTCTGAAGATCCTAGCAAGCTATTCCAGCTTTACTTGACACTAAATGCCCCTCTATTCAATGAGCTATTGGAAATCATCTCAGCATGGGCATGTTTAAAATTAAGCTTTTGTAAAATTCAATTTTTAACACAGCTTCCCTTATAAAGACATTTGATAGGAAAAAGTACCAGTGCCAGTACCTGTGTGATGTCATTACTGATTTCATGTGGTATCTCTCCTTTCTATTTAAGGAGAAACAGAATAACAACTTGCTGTATTTATGAATATACTGCTAAAAAAAAAAAAAAAAAAAAAATCAGCTATCCTGAACTTTTCACATTGGGCTATTGAATAGAAATGTGTTTAAAAACAAAACAAGAACAACAAAAAAACCCCACTGAGTACTTCTCAGCCCAGAATGTCTTGAAGTACTGGTCTGCTCTTTTAATAGCTTTAATAGGTGGGGGAGAGATTTTGTCATAGAATCATAAAATGGTCTGGGTTGGAAAGGATCTTAAGGATCATCCAGTTCCACCCCCCCTGCCATGTGCAGGGACACCTTGTAGTAGACCATATCACCAAGGCTTTGCCCAACCTGCCCCTGAACAATGCCAGGGATGGAGAATTTACCACTTCCTTGGGCAGCCCATTCCAGTGCCTTGCCACCCTCACAGTAAGAAAATTTTTCCAAATATTTAATCTAAATCTGCCTCTTTCAGTTTAAAACCATTCTCCAGTATCCTATCCTCACATGCCCTTGTAAAAATTCCCTCTAGCTTTCTTGTCAGCCACCTTTAGGCACTAGAAGGCTGCTCTAAGGTCTCCCCAAAGGCTTCTTTCTCCAGGCTGAACAAGCCCAAAGTAAACTTTATGAAAGATACATTAGTGGTAACTTTAAGTTGTAATAGCTTTAGTCTCTCTGTGTTAGGTTAAAGAACAGATAGAGCTACTTTGTGTTGAACTTGGGATGCTTGGCTGCTGTCCAGATCCCCAGGCAGCTGATCTATTAGACTTAGAGAACCAATTAAGCAGCCTATTCAAAATGGGCTTTATGCACCACAAATCTTTGAGTGTTGAGCAATTTAAAAATAAAAATGAAGGGACAAATTTGGCTTTACTTTTTAAAATTATGCAATGCTAACATTTTTACCTCTCAAAATGAGCATACACTGTCATGCAATGGTACCATGTGAGTTCTAGTGCCCACATTATGACTGTGAGCTCTTTGTTTCACATAGGATCTGTGTTTATTACTTTGTTTTTTTTTTTCCTTCTCAGGCTTTTCTGTACGTGTTTTCTGCATGTGTCTGACTTTTCATCATCTCTGCTTTTCTACTGATTTCTAGTGGTGTTATATCTTGCATTTTATCTGTCATTGAAAATTATTAGAAACCACATGATGAGGTACTGTTATGAACCAGTACAAGATGATTATTTAAACAGAAAATTCTGTTTTGTCAAAACTCTTGTTAGTTTCTTATTATGAGCTTACTACAACTCATACCTAAGGTAAATGGGAACATAATTCCTTTAGGCAGAGCTTAGTTGGCTGTGGTGTAGACACATATGTCCTGAACTGGAAGTAGTATTGTCAAGGTAGAGCAGTTTTCAGGTCATGAGCTAGTATTGTATGTGCATCTTGGGAACCTCTTATCAAACTTTCTGTTGTCTTTCTGTACTCATGACCTTTATTAACTCATGAGATTATGATGAAATATGTTGGCCATGGTGAAGGAATCAGGGATAGGAAGGCTTGGCTAAGAAGTGAAGCAGCTAAATCCAAACTTTACATCTTTCATGTCTTTCTCTTTTCATCTGCATATTGGTAGAATAACAGATTCAGTATCAGATTTTTATATTAATATGGGAAGACTTTACTGCGTACAAGAAAATTGGCAAAGAAAAAGATAATAGCTGATAAAAGATTAATCAACACAAACATTCACATTTGCCTTCTTTGGCTTATGTTTATGTCCATTTAAATGTCAATACAAGTGGTTTAATTGCATTCCAGTTTGAGAAGCATTTGCACTGAAATGGCATTGTTAGGTTTTTTGCTTATTGACCATTGGTAACTGTTGGATTACAGTTGCCGTCCCTTTAGAAGCTGTCTCATGTTGATGCCTATCGGTTAACTCTGAAATACAGCTGTATTTGACTTCAACAATTTCAGGGAATAACTGTAGAATTTCTTTTCTCTCTGCTTAGTCTGTCAGGGAACATTGTGAAATCACTGGATTTAGCAACTGGCAATTTCAGATTTGTTCTATAGTCTTCAGCAGAGAAGTAATACTGAAGTTTTTTTCTCCCTGAATTTGAGTTAATTTTATGTTGACTTCAGTACCATAAACCCTACTCATAACATACAGGTAATAACAGAATTAGTTTATTACTGTGAAAATGCACAGTATTTATTCTACTGAATAAATTTATTCTACTGAATAAATACACAGTATCTTATTCTACTGAATTAGAATAAGGCATTCTTCTAGTACTTGCTAGTTTGAGTGAAATTCAAGGAGCACAGATCATTTTGAAAATAAACGGACTGGTGACTAATGTACTGTCTATCATTTGAACGTGAGTTGGCTGCACACGTAATGTGTCAAGTATGTGTTTTGTTCACTCCTTCCCAGTGCATAATATATTATTCTTTAAAGTGTAGAGGTTCTTTACCTCTGAAAGCTGCTACACAGTTCTTAATGGGTTTGTTTCATGAAATGTTCAGAGAACAGAGACTGAGTCTGTGGCAGAAGTTGTAAGATGAATGGCTACACAGTAAGTCTGACATGCTACTTTGATACACATATTTCTGATGAAACAAATTCTTTTGGTATGACTTACAGTTTTAGAGTCATAGAATGGTTAGGGTTGGAAAGGACCTTAAGATGATCTAGTTCTACCCCACTGTGCACTTCTTTGCACGTTTTCTTTAGTGGAGTTTTCCAGGGTGTAGTTCATGTTGAGTGAAGGGCTTCAGAAGTGGCAGATGCTAATGATAAAGTTGGGAATACAGAGAGCTCCTCGAACATGTCCGTCAGACAGGATCTGCCATGGTATGTGTATGTAATGTAGAGCTTCCATGACACAGGATTGAAGGTAATGTAATTCTGATGACATTTATCCACATGTACAAGTAGTTGGGCATTACATTTTATGTGTTGTTTTCAAATGATAATTTAAATTCCACTTCCTACGAAAGAAATTATACCACTTGAGTGATGTGCATGTGCTGGAACTGTGATAGTTTGTCAAGAGTTCACATCAGTGAGAAAGCAGTAAAATCTGTGCCTTAAAACATTTGGCACACATATATCCTGTTTAATAATTACCAGTGTTTCAGCAAAAAAGAAACTGGGTAGGAGATAGTTTTCAATAATCTTCCATATGCTCATCTTCAGGTGGGAGATGGGAACACAATCTAGCAAATTTTCTCTGCTGGCTCACAAGATGAGCCAGATTTTTCAGCTGACACAAGTTGGTCACTGCACCATAAGTACCAAATGGAAGAATTTATGATAAATAAGTAAGGTTTCTTATTAGCATACAGTATGGCCTCTTCCACAGACTGTTCTTAATATATCTTAAGAATTAGTCAAATATGTTGTCGTTATGAAGCATCTGTCATTGACCTGTCATTTGCACACCCTGCCCCAGACACAGAGAATGTTAATCCAGAATGTTGAGTAAATTAATACATATGATATCAATGGATTATAAGTAATCTGTGGACATGTAGAACTCTTCTATGAGTGCTAATGCTATTCAATGCCACAGTTAGACTAAAGAGATTTGATGGTAAATTGAGTAAACAGGACAGTTAGAAAAATACATACATAGCATGTGCTTTTTTAAAAAATAATTGTTTAGGAAGAACAATGAAACTTAGAGGTGGGGGTTTTTATGTGGAAAAATCCAAGGTTTATCAAAGCAGGAATGCAGAATTGTCTTTTAGAAAATTCAGACTATAGAACATGATATAGATGTAGTGATGGGGTAGTTCTCAGTGAAATTAATAACTGTTCTTATTTAAACTCAAACAATGGCTTAAACTACAGAACCTGAGACAAACATTTAACTTTTTGTACACTTGTCACAAATGTTTATAGATGTTGGGAATCTTCCTTTTGACAGTTTTGTTTGGATCTGCGTCTGCATTGTGTCTGCCTCTAAGTCTGTTGCTTAGAAAGAGGCTCCTGCTCACTGAGGTGTGGTATCCTGAAAGTCAAAACATTACTTTATAGATACTAATATAGGACAGGCAGTGTTAACCAGAACAAAATGTGGAGTTGTGGCGTAGCTTAAATGTTCCTGCATATTTAAAAAAAAAAAAAGAGGGATCCAGCTGTTCCCCCAAACTGTTGTACATTAACTGTTGTCTTGATATTGCTGAAGTTTCTAAATTAAAAAATGCCCTAAGGTGTGGCAACATGGAAGTATTTTGGACTCATGTAAAAGATGACCTCTGAGTCACTCGCAGCAATCTGTTTTTAGTCTCAGACTCCAACCTTTGTAGAGAAAAAGTGGATGATCTCTGGGAAGAGATCAGTCTGTGGGTTGGTTCTCTTTTTTATTACTTCTTCACTTGGGGCCAATGAGACTTTAAAAGTGTATGACAATACTTTTATGTATGCATAAAGGACAACTAGAAGTATAACTGTGCCTGGAATGTGGTTCAAGTTCTTCTAAAAATGAAAGTGATGCAGGTTCTGATGTTAAAATGTTCTAGTGTATAATCTGTGCTCTCTCTGCCTGGAACATAAGGAAATGTGTAATTTTTTTCCCCCTAGTGTTTGCAAGCTTAAATACTTTCTTGTTCTTGTTCCCGATATCATTATAAAACCATTCACTTTGCAGTTGTATGTCTGCATAGCCAAAAAAGGAATTAGGTCACATTAGCCCAATATTCTTATTTGTGGATCCTTCCTCTAGATTGGGCAGAGATTTAGAATGAGAAAAAGAAAGGCAAAGAAATAATTTAAAGGAAAAAGAAATCTCTTATAGAGCTAAAAGAAGGTTCTGCAATCATACTAATCCAGTCATATCCTATAGTTGCAATTCTGTGGAAGTCGTAAGATCATCTTAGTCCTGAAACTATGGTTTTCTGCACGGAAAAGAGCTGGCACACCTGTAGAGAATATAACAGAAATTTTTATCAAAACTACTGTATGGACATGGTAGTTGTCTCTTGTTTCCTCTGGCTTTTACATTGCCAGATTTAAAGAGCCTATATTGTTTATTGTAGCTGTAAGGATGGGTTTACTCTTGTTTTAATAGCCCTTAAGGAAGGAGGTATTATTTGGAAAAAGTGAAATTATGTTGAATAAGGGCAACTGTGAAGATGCCCTGTTACCTCAGAGGCAGATAAAATTTTGCATACTGTTTGGAATAATATGTGTTTTCAAATAAATGAACTAGTGCAAGTCTTGTGGTAGATGCCTAACTTCAGAACCATTTCAAATTTGTATTACCTCTAAAGTGACTGTGATTTTGATCTGATTTTGTTTACAACTGCAGACAGCTTGGTCACAGAAGACATTTTATGATGTACTGTCACTAGTATTAATCTGTTATTGAAGATTAGGATGAAAATCTCAGGATTTGAGTCCTATCAATCTGGGGTAAACATTATGTGATCAAAATCCATGCCTTGAATTTAAGTCATTTGTAATTTGTGTATAACTACAGAAAAAGATGGAGTTCTGTTCAGGATTTTTGTTTGTGACTCTTAAACAGCTTGCTCAAATGCTATGCAAAAAGAATGTTTTTTTTTTTTTCTTAACATAAAATGTTAAAATATATTTAATCCCAACATAACAATATATGTGATTCTGCTATGTCAAGGGATAGAAAGGTGGTGAGGGAGAGAATGAATGCAACAAAAAAGTAAACCAGGGTAGATGGAGGGTTATGATCTGGATTGTCTTGAAGCAGATTGTTATTTCCTCATCAAGCCTACTATTAGACCTGTAGATAATAAAAGCTTATCATACTAGATGGCAGGTTTGAAAAAAACCAGATCAAGGTAGTTTAGCACTTAATTTTCTTTACCTATTTGAGTCCTCTCCAGCCATCATTCTGAATGCTGCCAGGATAGTTTTAGCACTTTCTCTAATACAAGCATTTGATTCCCACCATAATATAAACATTTTATACCCTGGAATATATTATATTCTTTTTCTGCTGCAACCTTAAGATTTGAGTCCTTTCTAGTGAATGGAGATTAAAGTAGTGCTGTTATAGTGCTTTGGTAATGGGGCTTTATTATGTATCATATACCCCAAATTCATTCTGTGTCTCTTGTGCTGTGTGTTCTTGATAAAAAAGATTTCTGAATCTTTGTGTATATGCTAGAATAAAACTCTGGGTTTTTTTTTACACAGAGTAGAATATGCTTACCCTCTTATTTTTATTCCCTAAAAATAGCAGGTTGCCATTTATCATACAGTAGCAGTAGTAGATGATGCCCTGGAATAACAGTATGACTGCAAAATATCTTCATGTCCCTGACCTGGACTTGGCCTCTGCACACAGTTTCAGCTTTGGAATGATCTCATCTGAAGTACCAAAGTATGTTAATGCAAAAGCAGCATTAACAGCATTGTATAAGCCCATTTAGAGAGGATTATGCTACTGTCCCTTCATTTTGCCCCTCGTTTATCACAGAGTTTGGAAACCTTCTGGAAGTGAGTTCTTGAAATTGAGGTGTTAAGGGTGTGCTCTTAAAAGATACTCCTAATTCTTTGATGTGTACTATTAGTGTGGAGAATGGACATTTTCTTAATACCACAAAAATGTTGTAATTACAGAAATGAAAAGGTGTAGGTGCACTAGTAGATAATTGCTTTTAGTCCTAATCAGAAGTTCAGCTGTCTTGGACAATTAAAAGCTCATTCTTCTATCTTTATTTTGTAAGATAATTTTTCAGCATAATGGTAACATTGTATAAATCTGCTAATTTGTATATGTTTGTAAGTATTCAGTATTTTTCTTGGTTTCAGTGGCTTTTATTTCATTTTACATCAATTATGGTAATTAGCATTTGGCCTGTGCTGTAAGGAGCTGAAAGCAGTATCTCTGTTTCCAGTAGCAAGCATATCACTGATATCAGATATGCTCTGTATTGTTCTGTCCAGTTATTCACCCTCTCCTGTATCAAGTTACTGCAATGCAACCAAAAGGACTGTTTTTCCTAGGTTTTTTTACCTGCTTATTTATATTTATACTTAAGTTAAAGGATCTATTAAAGAAAAAAAGAAAAAGTACTTAGTTTACATGTTTTTAAATATATACTCAAAATTATGTAATAATGTTTATAAAGTGCAGTATGTTTTGCAGTCTACATACGCTTATGTTGTCAGGTTCTTCATTAGAGGAGGAAGGTATCTTTTTTCTTTTTTTTTTTCTCTTCAGTAATTCAACAGGATTTCAAAATACCATTGTTTTCTAACAGTTTGGGGATATCTACAAGTCACAGTACAACTAGAAAGGTGCTGACACCACACTGTAGCAACTATTTAAACCAGCTTAGTTTGGCTGGTGGGGTAATAATTTTGCTTAATAAAAACTCTGTAATTACCTACGGCATGGTATCTGTGACTAGGTAGTAAAAAGAAGCTGCTAATTGTAAATGCCTCTTACAGAGAGGTTCTTGATTCTCAAAACATCTTAATTAAGATTTTATATGCAAAGAATTGTTAAATCATCAATTATGCTTGCTGTGAAGCTTCTTTAGCACTTACTTTCTTGGGCTGTAATGATACAGCTTGTATTTCAAAAGTCGCTTCTGGTACATAGAAAATCCTTGGATGTGCTGTTGTGCTAATTAGTGGATTCTGCCTCTTCAGCTGGAATGTCAAAAATAGTGCCAGTCTGTCCTATGTAGTTAAAGCTAAACTAGATCTTCCCCGTATTTCAGGGCATAGTAAACTAATGCTGTAGAGTTTAAGTTGCCTGACAGTAGCATGACAGCTATTGTCAGAAGTATTTCTCCTCAGAGGTTCTATAAAAAAATGAATCTCTATTAATGTTGTAGTCCAATACCATATGCTGCTTGTGTCCCCTTCTACAAGAACTCATTCATTTAGCATGGACTGTTCTTGAACATCAAAATAAATCTTGGTCAGGTGGAAGAGTAATCACTTTCTGAATTGGCTGCAGACAGCCTCAATAAATGTGCTTATTATCAGAGAATTAGCAGGCTAGTATCTGAAGGAAAGTAGTGCAGCAGCTTGCTGTGTCTGCCCTTTGTACTGAGTAATAGACAAGGTTGTGGCTGACAAACACATGGAGTGGAGTGCAGTTATTGCTGGCACCCCAGGGTGGGTGAGATAGGTGTTAGACCTGGGTGTAGAGGATAAGTGGTGGAGTTTCAAATATATCTATCTATATGTATCTTGGCTTTTGTTTCTACTCGCTGAGGAGAGCAACTGAGGCAGTGCATGAGAAGAAGCAGCAGTTTGCTGGTGGTGTAGTCCAACAGTAATTCACTATATTGTCTCCTGATGAGTTTAGGAAGAGAGTACAGTGGCCTTACATAACTTTTCCAGTGATGATGGTCTGACTGTCTGAAATTGGTCTATCAGGCAGCACTTTAAATTTTGTATTCACTGAAACACACTGCTGATTCATTTTACTCTGAAAAACTTGTAAATAAGAAAATCTTGATCCAAACTTGACTCTTTACCATTAAGTTGTAGACACTTCATGTTGATGAAACCCCAGTGAAATGATGTGAAAGCTGGCATTGTCAACTCGGATTGATAAAAATTACGTGAATAAATATGTAGGCATCCGCTTAGACTGGCAAGGACTGCAACATTATTTTTCAGCCCAGAGAACATAAGCATAATTGAAGGAACAAAGAAGCTGTCGCAGATGGCGATAGCAGTGAGAAGCCCAGTGATGTGCTTCAACTGAAAGTTTGCTACAGGGGAGTTGCTGAGGTACCAGAAGAACTGCCAAAATCTCAGGCTCTGAGAAACGTGCTTATTAACTAAATAAAATTGCATACTTGTAAAGAGAGTGAATCAAATCATTCCTTGATATGAAGATATGTTTATGGGCAGAGGAGTGAAATGAGAAATGCATGTCTTTGTCCTAAGGGGTCGGTGCTAGAAAGCATCTGGCAGAGATGAGAGAATGAGGATTTCCAGGAGGGAGGCAGTCTGTGGTATTGGCATGATGTAGCTCCTGCATGTTCAGGGTGAGGAAGGATTATTTATAATTATGTAAGATGCCTCATAGAATCAGAAAATACCAGTGCTTTCCTGTAAGGGAGGGTGTTACCCTGGGTTACCTTGTTTAAAACCTTGCCAAGCTTTGGTTGCTCTATAAAGGCTGGTCTAAGAGTGTTCACAGCATGGCCAGGCTTTTCTTTTCCCCCTTCTGTTCACACCTTAACCTGAAGGGTCTATGGAGTCATTAGCAAACAATAAAAAATTTAAGCAGCTGATTCATGGTCAGTGAAGTGGGAAGGGATAGCTTAGAGCTATTTTCACACACTCCTTTCTGAATTGCACTATCCTCTCATCAGCTACACATGGTGTTTTTCACACATTTTGTCTCATTTTATTAGTAGAATAAGTTTCTTTGGTCAGTAACAGTGCCAGTGATTGAAGACAGTTTGGCTAAGGGAGACTGAAAACTACTTCTTATTTCCCAGTACATCCATCAAAGACCATTCCCTTTCACATGTTACTGTGTTATCCTGAAGGTGTTGAAAAAAAACCTCCTTATTTATTTCATGTCCCTTTTCTCCCACAAGAAGAATAACTCCTTGTATGCCTGCTGAGGCTGTTGCTATTTTCTCAAAAGGGTTGGGAATTTTTTTTGTTGTCATTTTTTTCAGTGCTGACCTTTTATTTCTTTATTGCCTGTGACAATATAGTTTAAATTTTACTTTTCAAGAATGAAAACTCAACAATATTATTAACTGTGTATTATTTCTGCATGCAGGCTTTTTATTTTATTTTTTTATGCTCTCTGAACATCCTGAAGATACCAGAGGCTGTGGATTTTTAGAAACGCTCTTCAAGATCTGCTTGCAAATGTCAAAATATGCGTGTTAGTTTTCATACATATAGGTGGATGGGAATCAATTAATGAAAATGAGAAGTTGTCTTCAGAGCAAAAATGAGCTTTTTGAGAATAAATTTAGATCAGACGTGCAAAAAACCGAAAGTGCTTGTATTTTGTGCTGCATTTTCAAATTTCTGAAGTTCCCTGTTTGTTTGTGAATCAAAGGCTATGTGCACAATTTTCTTCCTCAGCATAAGAGAAGGATCAAGAACAAACTACGGGATTTTGTTTGTCTTGTACTTGCCTAATTTAGAACTCGTATTACCAAGTGTGACTTGTTTGTGACTATTTGAAGTTAGCTATTTAATGAGAAGTACTACAGATATCACCAGAGCAGCAAATTATAGATGACTTTAAATTGATACCAGTACTGTAGGAGCTAAGAAAAGGAAGACTTTCTTTGCAAGGTTTTGAAACAAGGGTTTCTGGTGCCATTAAGAAAGTAGCTTTGTTTCTGGCCTTTGTGAAACCGTGTAATATGGTAATTCTTAGTAATTCATAGCTTTTAAGGTTGTAATATTCCATTTGTTCACCTTAGTTCACTTCATATATAACCAGTCTCGAGAAATTTTGTTTTGTACATCACTTGTATCTCTCAAAGAATATCCTAAAATATATGTATTTGTAATGAAAAAAGTCAGTATGTGGAATTTATAATGTTCTGCTTGTGAAGCTCCCTAGTGCTGCTCCTGAGAGGAACATGTTTGTTGTCTGCCTCAGCTCAGAGAAAAAGCAAGCTCAGATTGAGAGACTAACTTGCTCCCTACTCCTGCACCATGAGGTGCATCTCCACAAAACATTCTGCTAGTCACTTAATCATGTCCATGCCTCACTTCTCCAGTGGAGTAGATAGTGCAGAATATTCCCACAGGCAATGATGGCATTAGTAGATCTGGAGGGGAAGGTTTTATTTTGGAAAGCTGCTACGTTTCTTCTCCTGGGTCCACACAGTTGTGATGGTGTGCAGTGAGGGTTTAATGAATTTTCAGTTCTGTTCTGCATCTCCCTTCGGTAGCCTTAACGATTCCTTGTTGCCCTTCCTGTTCTTTTTCCTTTTTTTCCTCTGCTACTTTCTTATTCTTTATGGTACAGCCCCAAAGGTAGCAGAGAGCCTGCTGTTCTACTGTATGTAATTGTTGAATTACAGATAACCACTTGCTATCTGTTTCAAGTTACGATTTCTATAAACCCTCCTAGGAAATAATCTATAAAATTGTAATGAAGGCTGGTCTTTGGCCCTTAATTTTACTTTACAATAGATATATCAACATTTGAAATTCATCCTCTGAGAGTTACATGTTCAGTGAGTCAGAATCTCTGTTATAGAACTAAACTTAGATATTTCAATTTCATTTTTTAACTAGCAAGAGGTTTGTCCTGATTATATATATTGCCCACTTGTCTGAATATCATACCTAGAAACAGCAGGTAGTATTCATAAGGTAGGATGAGAAATATTCTCTAATGAAAAAGCCAAGTTAGAATTACACTTTGGTCCAGTAAAGCACAGCTGTGGCTTCTTAGGAATAAGTAATATATTGTAACTATTGTACAATGTTGACATTTCTCCTAAGTTGTTCATATATTGATTTCATATCTTTGTTTAGAAAAAGATGTGTGAATGGCCTGGAATACTGAGCACCATACAAGATGATCTGATTAAAGCAATGTCCAGTGACAGTAGTTAATGGACAGTGACAATAAAGCAATGTCCAAAGACAATATCCAGTGTCATTTAGCAAGAAAACTGCTGGGACCTCTGCTCACTCAACAGCAGCAGCATTTTATGTGCTATGGGAATACCCTTATGAAAGTTCTGTTCATATCCAGATTGCATGTGCCTCTTCTGATATGTGAGTAGTTGTCTTTGGTTTATTGTCTGGCTGGCAAAAAATGAAAAAAATTTCTGTTCTCGGACCCACAACTAAGGTGACTATCAATCCAATGCAAAATTACAAAAATATTTAGCTTTGGATCAAGTGGGATGTTTCATTGAGTCACATCTTATAGTCACTGTGGTGACAAAAAAATACGGATCAGAAGGAAATCAGTAGCTCAGCATCTGGGACTGGCACCTCCAAATATTTCTCACGATGACTGGCAACAAAAGCTTGTGATGCTAATAAACATGATACAGGGTTTGCAGGCATCATTAATACAGAAGGTTATCAGAATAATAGAACTAGGGTGAAAAGGCCTTCTAATAACAAAGAACTTCAGCTGCCATCTGAGAGTCTATCATTTGGAAACAACCAATTAGAAAAAACATGAGTCAGTCACAGGACTGCTGCAAGCCAGTGCTGTTGTGCCACTGTGAATCAATCATATGTACTTTTGTTCAAGACAGAAAACGTTTCAATTGTACAAACACTTTTAGGTCCTCATCTAATTATCATAGTAGTCTCACGTAAGAAGGGTTGATTGACACTAAAACATGCACAAAAGGGTTAATAAGATAGATGAAATATTTTATTAAAAAAAGTTGTCTTTTTAGCAGATACAATGCTAATCCCTCTTTTGTTCTTTTTTTTTTCAGTGGCTGATGTATTAAGAAGTTCTGTCCCACTTTAGCATTTTTGTACTCTCTCAGCAGGATACTTGCATGTTGTAAAACCAGCAGGCTTCCTACATTTGGGAATGTGTAAAAAGATTCTCTTACTGGTTCGTCTTCTAAATGTTTCCATCACATAATTTTGATGTTAAAAAACCCATGAAAATGTGCTTTATGGCACATACAAATTATGTGACAAGTTTATTTTTTATCTTCTTTCTTGAAAAATACATGTTCATTGATTAGTTATAAGGACTGCATGCAACTGTCATGTGGGTCAGGCATCTCAGTGAAAAGAGATGTGGACACTTAAAACCAACTTATGTATGTTCAAACAATAGGAGTTTGTGGGGCTTCTATTTTTTTTACTTCAGAGCTTGCTGCATCAGACACATCTTTGTTGGTCTTGCTATTTCTATGGATGGATTCCAGAGGAAACAAAAAACCTATCCTTTCTCAGTTGTTCATTTTATAAGAACTACATACCGTTAGCAGCAAGTGAAATAAAACCAGCAGGGCTAGAAGGGTGTAAAGGAATTTCTGAATTTTATGGCAAAGCTCAGCGCTCAACAGGAAATCTTTGCAGTGCAGTTGTCATCTCTGTAGTAGAACAGAACAGTTTCTTAGAGTTTGATGCTTTTCTCATCTCCTGGTGGGTGGGTGGATGGATGTGAGGAAACACTTCTATAAAGGCATATTAACTTCTTAAAAGTTGTTCAGTATTGTGAGCCAAGGCTAGAGGCAATATAGCAGCATACTGGCTAGAGGGATAACAGTGTGAAAGATAAATGGAAAGAAACAAAGGGAATGTGGCACAAAGGGTAGTGGGCAAGCACAGCTGTCCCTCACTACTTTAAAGAGAAAAATATTTTTCCATAGTCTAGTTTCCAAAACTAGTTTCTAGTTTTCTAAACTAGTTTCAGCTACTAATGTGAAACCAGATATGGCTAAGCTTGGTTCTAAGCGGCAAATTAAGATCATAATTATACTGTGTGAATGACAATGAAATACGATCATGAACCATCTTGAATATCTAGAAATGGGAGAGCCTGGACGTAGCCCCTGCCAGTGTGTAGAGCTGCAGCCAAGCCATGAAACTCTTGCATGGTGAATACTCCTTAGCAGTTGTTCTTCACAGGGATTAAAAAAAAAAATCAACTTATTGACCAAATTCAGAATCCTCTTTTCGGTTTCACCACATCTCCCTGTTCCAAATACCGTCAGGGATTAAGTGTACTTATAGAGAAATAATAGTTTCAGGAGAACTGAGACAGTTGTGGTGAAAACTGCTGAAGTCACACTGAAGAGAGAACACAGATAATGAAAAATATCAGAAGAGAAGGAAAAGACTGATGGCAAATCATCAGCCCTCATGGAGTATGCCACAGGATGAGCTGAGCCAAGGGTTTATAAAGAAGCAAAGGTGTTAGACATAATGAAGTGAGGCTATCAGCATATACAAGACATTGAAAGTTCTCTACTTAGACCCTCACATATCTGCAGCACTGAATTTTTTTACAGCATGTCTGTGATTAAAGGCTGAGAGGGGAAAAAAAGAGTGCTTTTCCAGAGTCTGCTGCAGACCTTGTAGCATAGGGAGCTTGAAATGTATGGGAGCAATCAAGAACTATAGTGAGAGAAGCTCAGGAACTGTAGCTGCAGTTTAAGTCATTCATGGCAGTGCACTTTCACTATTATTAGCATTTATAGGTGATGATTAACATCCATGGATTTCAGAAGACTTCCACTCAAGTTAGAGTAGTCTCATGGTAGTTGTGAAATAGGAGTACCAGCACAGCATGCTGTGTGCCATCTTACACTTGTAACTTGTCCTATGTACTTATTTTGACAGAAGGTGAAATCGAGCTGTCTTTGGAGTTGTTATGCGTGCAGCTGGCATCACTGCCTCTCTTTCCTTGCTATGATTTCTTTTGTAATAATGTATTAGTGGAGTGATAACTGGCATATGCTTGTGCAATTCGTATTTTATCCCCCAGGCTTTCTCTTGTGTTTGATAGCATTATCTTTTTTCAAATTGTGTTGCTGGGTCTTGAGGGAGGTAGATCTTGAATGGTTGACAGTCTTACGATACATATGCAACTATACAAAGTGATTCTGCATCAAGAACAAGTTCCCTAAACGTTTTCACAATGGAGGAAGGATAGTGTCTGTCCAGGACCATTCAAGAATTATAATGGTTAGATGTGTCTTCCTAAGTTCTCCTATCAACTTGTTTTCAATAGAAGCTTTGCTGTGATTTACTAAAGCTCAAACCCACCCTGTGTCCAGTCTTCAGCACTTTCTGAACTACAAATGAACCTGGACTTCCTGTTAGGATACAAAGATCAAGTTGGTAGTAAACAGTGAAAATTGATCTTCTTAAGCTCTAGAACTATATTGTTCAAACATGACCTGCAGTGATGCTGTTTCTCTGCATCTCTGTGTGCTGCACATGGTTAGAAAATACTGTCTCCAGCTGCTGCCTGCAAAAGGCATTGTATTCTGAGGCATAACATTTTTCTTCAGGGATACATTAGCTGAACTTATATGTATCCAGTTAAAGTCTATCACATAATCCAACATAGAAGTAAAATTCCCTGTAAAATTCCAATAAAACCTGGAATTAAATTCTTAACCTCTAGAGTGCTAAATATGACTTCAAAGTAACCTGTGGAGTTTTACCCTATACAGTCCTCTCACAGTAGTTTTCCAGCTCTCAGTGTGCAGTCTGGCAGTGGTAAGGGCACTGTGATTGGGAGCAGCTGCTCATGGTGGTACCAAGCAGCTGAAAAAAAACGGAGGGAGAATGCCTAACCCTGAAGTTTTAAAATCTACTCTGAGAACTCCTACCCTCACCCCCCTTCACCTAGAGGACAATATATTGTCAAAGTCTAAATTTAATTTCAGAGGAAAAAACTAATAAAATTAAAATGGAAATAATTTATATTTTTCCCCCTACTGTTTATGTCTGTGCACCTTTTGAAACTAACACCATACTGTGTAGCTCTTCAGCCTTACACGTGTTAAAATCAGCATGCTTGTTCATTCATTCATATAAGACTTAAGTGTAAAGGGTTTTCTCCTGCAAATCGGCTACACCTGGAAGGCCAGGTACCTCATTCCTCCTAATTGTCTTAGTAATTTTTAATATGCCTTTCTTTGCGCTAGTAGCTCAAATGTGTTCAGTGCATCTTTGCCAGGAAAGTATACTTGTGTTTTTGTTGCAGTATCTTGTAAACCTGTTTGAAGTATGTGTGATCCTGTATCCTCCTTTTGACAAATGTGGGTGGACTTCTGCATTCATATAGAAGCAGGACTAGGGCTTAATGGTGGATAGAAAGGTTAGAGTTGCTCATAGCTGAGTGCAGCCCGTGTTCATGAGTCGTGCTGAAAGACAGGTCTGTACTGTCGCTAGATAAGCTCATCACCCTGTTACCAGTCTGCCGAGTTTGTTTTTTGGGTACAGCCTTGACCTCTCTATACCCTTCCTGGGGGAGCTGAGTTATGAACACTCCAGACACTGGTACAAGCAAGAGGAGCACAAACAATTTGTTTCTTCTTACTGTCCTCCTATTGTAGCCCTCTTTATGTAACTATTATATGCCTGCTAATACTGTGATTCAGGCTTTGTGTTAAATGGGGGAAGTAAAGGGCACCACAGCATGGTGCTGGAATTGAGCCATTGGAAGTGCTACTTATAAGGCACTAGTGGCTTCTCTAACTTCCTCAAGAGCTTTCTTCAGAGGTGTTATTAAATCTGCTTTGCCATAGAGCTTTGAGTCCTTGATGCATCTAAAGAGTTTCATCTTTTTCAAAATGTTGTACTTGGCATGTACTCACAGAAAATGCAGCTGAAGCGGTGCCCCAGACAGCTCTATCAGGGTGCAGCTTTCTACAGGGGTCCTTCTGAAAGTGTTTATAACCAGTTTTGTGAATATTGCTGATGGTGTAATAGCTGTGGTTTCTAGGCACAAATGCCAAAGCTATTTGCAGTTAACTCAAGTGCTATAATTTGATCCTAATCTCTGTTTTGAATCTGGTTTAATTTATTCACACTAGAAGGAATGGAGGATCTGGACTGTACCTGGCATTTAATCCTTAGATTATGCTTATTGGGTAAAATTCTCTTTGTAAATGATAGTTACAGGTTTTGCAAAACTAGCTTGTCTGTTGCTTTGTATTTGACTTTGCTCTATCACTGTTATTAAAATAATTTTAAAGTAGTACTTTTTTATAGATTACTAATAAAATCTGCAGTCAGCATCAGAAAGCCCACTGATGCTCTTGTCAGTGGGTCTCACAATACTGACTGATTATAATTTTCCTTTTATGTGAGAGAATGTATTTCAATGGAAGCACTCCAAACTTGAAGAACTATCTTGAGAGTTTTAATTAAATGACTTTTGCATTTGGCTGCTGCTGTCTGTGGAAGAGTGCAATCACACAACTTCTTGGTTACTTTGCCTGTGCTATGGTGTCACTGAACAAAGCTTCCTCTGTGCCTCTTGCAAGAAAGAAGACAAAGTACAGTACTTGTTCTTTTATTGTAACTATTTGTTCCTTCTGTCTGTTGGATACAAGGGACTTAGACCACGTGAGGCAGGAAAACATTTGTATTTGGAAATACTGTTGACGCTTGTCACGGGAGCTTGAATACATTTCTCAGTTAAAACCTAGGATTAGGTCAGTCACAGTATCAAAAGAACAAAGAACAAAGATCGTCAATTCTGTGCTCTTGTTATAAATTCAGTTAATTTCTATGTCCTATGCAAGATACTGTAGTGTGGGACTCTGCATAGAAAGATGATCTCCTGCAGATTTGTGGGCTCCTTTTGTATTATATAAATAGCCATACTTTGGCAAAGGGATTTGCATCAGATGATCTCCAGAGGCCTATTCCAAACTAAATTATGATATGATTCTATTATCTTATCCTGAGTTTGTAACTTACTTTTAAGAAAAAAAGTTTTAAATTTTGACTAGCAGGCCTGAGGGGAGGGAGCGCAGAGCCACCCGTGGTGTGTTTCTGCCTCTGAATCATTCTGTACCCAGGTAGGAACTGAGGGACAATGTTTATGAAGTTGTCTGAGGTTCTTGTTTTATAGATCCCATCTGGCAAATGACTTCCTGACAAATGGTGGCAGTATTTGTTCTCCAGTTTGTCAAAGAAAGCATGTACTGTGCGATAATCCTGAAAATGGGAACTGCAGAAAATTAGTTCTTGACTCAGGGAAAACAAGTGTGAAGGAATGTGAATGAGATGGGAATACAAAAAAATTGAAATTGATAGAGTGTGTAATTAGGTATCTGACAGGGAAGAGTATGAACTGGAATGCAGAAACAGAGTCCATTCGGTGCAGAGAGAGAGGTGCTAGCCCTGGCAGACTGTCATGCTTGCCCCAGTTCTTGCTCACCCTCCTTCTCTGCTGAGGGGCCTTTGGATCTGGAGCAGCAAGAGGGTCCTGCAGGTACAGGCAGCAGCCTCAGAAAATGCTGTCTGTGATTGCTGATGGTAACTTTGCTGTTTGATCTGCTCTGCTTTCTGTGTCTGTTGCTTTGACTAATTTTTGTAAGATGTACTCCAAAGGCAAGGCTGATGATCTAAGATTAGCCAGGGTCAAAGAAACAAAAATCTCTGACACATTTCAAGGTTGATACATATGAGCAATCATCTTGTGCAGAGCAGACAGTGGCTTATTAGTGCATTTCCAGTAAAAGAAAATGTTCAACTACAGGATCCGTAGAATGGTTTGGGTTGGAAGAGACCTTAAGATCACCTAGTTCCAACACCCCTGCAATGTTCATTCTGTGTTTATTATACAAGGCAATAATGTTTTAAGTTGTAAACTACTTTTTTTCTGTATTAGGAGAAAATGACTCTGTTTAATACCTGGTTTGCAGCAATATTCCCATTAGAAGAGGGTATATCAACCTCTGTTCTCTAAAAGCTAAAAAGTCTTAGAAAAGTGAGGAATGTGCTGAATAGAAACATGGGACTTTTGCTGGAAAGTTGCTAACTGGTGAAAATGTAAATGCCTGACCTTTAGTTTTCCATTGGGAGTTTTGAATGTGTACCTTT
The DNA here is from genome assembly GCA_025448015.1 of Bolborhynchus lineola. NCBI lineage: Eukaryota > Metazoa > Chordata > Aves > Psittaciformes > Psittacidae > Bolborhynchus > Bolborhynchus lineola. Next base: position 9,824 of record JAOEHX010032679.1, on the reverse strand, counting down.
GTTTTGAAAAGAGAAACGTTTACCTGATTGGTGGTGGAGTTGATGGACAGTATGGCTTTAAAGAATAAAGCATGAAATCCGGCTGTGGAAATAAGAAGGCTTCTGAAGAAATACATAGTGCTGCTATATTATGTCAGGAGACTATAAACAAGAAATAGTTGTAAATTGTCCCTCTCCTGTAATTTCACTTTACTTGTGTTCAATAGCTCTATAAAACCTTCAGTTGTTATCCACCCTTCAGAAACATTTAAAAGCGTAGGTAAACTCTGAATTCTTCCTGTAAAACAGCTGAACCCTACCGAGTTGCTAAATATGTTCAGGAGGATGAGCCTACTGAAGATTATTGTCTCCTAGGAGATAACCATCATCTTAATTTTCACACTTCTTGAAAATTCTTGGTACCTTACAGAATTATTGAACTAAGAAATTAATTTCTGTTACTTGTAGAATAAAAATGTCTCCAGACTCACTGTTTTCAAGCAGTCCTTTGACTACTGATGACTAGCATCACCTTGATTTTTCACATGTAGAATTCTATCAAGGAAAATAGCCACATGCTTTCACTTCTTAATTTTCATCTCCTATATTGTAGTTGATTTAGACTGTAAATTCTTTGTGTTGGTGAACATCATTCAGTCTGTGTCATCACACAAGTCCTCTGATAGATCCATGCTTACTGAATTTTCTTTCTGCTTTATGAATCTAATTGTTCCTGTGTACCTGAAGCAGACAGGCTCTGTCTCTTCTGAATGTCATGTTCTTTCCAATCATATTAACTATGATATAGGCACTGGTCCCTACTTGCATGCTTGCTTGAAATCTATGATTAAGTGTAATCTAAAATTAGACAGTTTTCAGTATTAGGCTGGAGATTTTGGATAATCTTTTTACTTTCTAGTGTGTCATCCACATAACCATTGAGTTAAAATAAATCTTCAAAAGAAAGAAAGCATGCCTAAAAGGTTAACACCTTGGAGTGTAAACCTTTTTCTTCAGTGACTATTCGTTGCAAATAATAAATCATATACTACTATATCAGTGACACTAGAGATAGGTTGAGTAATCAGTCCTTTCCTTGTGTTGAGAAATCACATGTTGAGCAGTCCTTCATTCTCAGTTGTTGGCTTTTTATTCAGAATTATTGAATGGATTCTCATTTAAATATATTTCAGTCTGCTGAATGATTACAGACATGTTTTCAGTACTCAGCTTCTGTATGATATGCCACTTTCAGGATGTGGGTATTGGTGCTGTGTTTCTTGGTTGGATGAATGCAGCTCTAGCAAAGACTTGAGAAATATAATCAGAGCCAAAAACAGTTTTAAAAGCTGATAGAGGAAGACTGGCTGAGTAAGGGATCTTTATGTGTTGTACTTTGGGTTTCTTGAGCTGAACCTTGCTATAGGCATTGTTGCAAGTAGCAAATACCCTGTATAAAATTTGAGGTGGTGAACTTAAAGTATATGTATGCGTATGCGTTTTTGTGTCAGGATTTAAGCCTCAGGCATTGTGGATATTTCTTCAAGCCCTCCAGTTACATCTATTACACATTAGCCTCTGCAGCACTCTGTTAATCATCACCAAATTTCGTAAGCTAAAGGTGATAATATATGGAGGAAGAAAGATTTTGCCAAGTAAACAAATTTAACTCCACAAATATAGCTAACATGTTGTGTCAGAGATATTTGCATTGTTCTGGTGCTATATATTCCCAGACACTTGGGATATGGAAGTTGACTTGTCTTGGGACAAAGTACAGGAAAAGATAGTTAATAGGATAAGATATGATTGATGATCTTGCCAAAGCTGAGAAAAAGAGATGTGCTAGCATGCACTTGATGAAATCTGTAATTTACTGCCAGAAATTAATTCCACTTGGTTTTGTATACTATTAACCTCTCCTTCAATTTATCTACTTAACTTATTGAAACCATTTGCTTACTATTTTGCTTAATGAAAATTTATGCTGAGCTTTCAATTTTTTTCTTTCCTAAATTGACACTGAGGATAACTGTATTTGAAAGGTAAGCAGGTCCCAGACAAGGTGCAACTGTTTGCATATGAGCACATGGACTCTTCAATTAAAAAAGACCATGTCTTTTTTCATTTCTAAGGGTCTCTTTTTCACCTGCTTACAAGATTGTCGAGAGCTTGTTGGTGTCCAAGTTGTAGTAGACTGCAATGTGGGCAGAGTTTTATATTTTGGGCATATAAACAGCTATCTTCTTGAAGACTTTCTGGATTATTATTGTGCCCATAATCAGGTTCTTCTAAAAACATTTGTATTGGAAATCAGATGTAGACACTTTACATGAAATTTATAAGCAACTAATAAATGTTGTTTAAATTGAATGTTTTATATATTCTTTCTTAGCAAAGTTGATGAACTTTACTCTTACAAACCAATTGTGAAGGAATTGCTATATTCATTACTGAAAGAAAGCATACTGAAATGCAATTTGTGCTACAAATGGCATTACAATAAAAGTGTTACTAACTTGATCAGATCAGCATTCAAGCAATTCATAGCAATTTATTAGCAAACTTTTCAATCTTGCTCCTTTGAAATATTTTAGTCAAAAAAATTTCTGAGATCCATATGCATTAGAATTTTGACAAAATGTATGGGTTTGAATATGAGCACTGGTTGACCATATACGCAGCTTCAGGTGTCTATTTTCATTTGCGTATATGATGTTAAAAGCAGTCATGCTTTGGCAGGCAAAATGAGAGCTATCTAATGTAAATGTTAAAATGTTGCACCATCCCTTCAAATGACAAAGTTGTCTATAATAGCCTTGAGAGTCTGCAGATACTTCATTTGAAGTTCTTTATTACCTTCTGCTTTTATAGACTTTTTATATTCTGTTTTTCTACTGAGAAAATCATGTTATTCCAAGACTTGTCATCTTACTCGAGACAGCATATATTACATGATTTGAAACAGAACTTGAAACTAATAGTGTTGCCCAAGTGTCGTGGTTTAAGCTCAGTCGGCCATGCAGCCTCTCTCTCACTCCCCCACCCTTTCCTCCACTCCGCTGCTCCTGGAGGGATGGGGAGGAGAATCAAAAGAATGTAACTCCCTTGGGTTGAGAGTAAGAACAGTCCAGTAACTAAGGTATAACACAAAGCACTGCTGCTGCCACCAGTACTGATAATGATAAGGGAAATAACAAGGGAAGAGAATACAACCGCTCACCACCTGCTGACTGATACCCAGTCTGACCCAAGCAGTGATCTAACCCTTCTGGGTAACTGCCTCTGGTTTATATACTGGGCATGATGGTATGGAATACCTCTTTGGTCAATTTGGGTCAGGTCTCCTGTCTCTGCTTCCTCCCGGCTTCCCCTGCTCCCTGGCAGAGCATGAGACTCAGAAAGTTCTTGGTCAGAGTAAACATTACTGAGCAGCAACTGAAAACATTGGTGTTATCCTTGCTGTTCCCAGGCCAAAAGTTAAAAACACAGCACTGCACCAGCTACTAAGAAGGAGAAAAATGACTGCTACTGCTGAACCCAGGACGCCAAGATACAGAGACCATTTTCTGAGAAATTTATCAGTGATAGGGCACACTGTTTTCAAAGATAAACCTCAGGAAACCTTCACTACAGGAGACCCATAATTCCTGAAGTACTTTAAGGGGGCCTAAAAGAAAGCTGGAAAGGGACTTTTTACAAGTGCATGTGGGAACAGGACAAGGAGAATGGCTTTAAACTGAAAGAGGTTAGATTTAGATTAGATACTAGGAAGAAATTCTTTCCTGTGAGAGTGGTGAGGCACTGGCACAAGTTGCCCAGAGAAGCTGTGGCTGTTCCGTACCCGGCAGTGTTCAAGGCCAGGTTGGATGGGGCTTTGAGTAACCTGGTCTAGTGGAAGGTGTCCATATCCATGGCAGGAGAGCTGGAAGTGGATGATCTTCAAAGTCCCTTCCAACCCAAACCATTCTATGATTCCACTTCAGAAATGTAGCCACCAAGAAAATGAGTAAATAAAATTGTTACAGAAGGCTTTAGATAAAAGGTACTTACTAAATATGATATATTGCAGGACTTTATTTTCCAGATCTGAATGATGGTTTTAATTGTGTTTGCGTGTTTTATGTAATGTCACATATTTTTGAGTAAATCAAGATCATCGCTAGTGAGATTTTTTTCTTTGCTTATAAAGATGTTTTAGGAGTAAGGTTATTTTTGTCATCACCTTTCTGTTTGTGGTCATCACTGCAGTATCTCAGTGCTTCATAAATATTTATGCCTGGAGAAGAGAAGACTGCGTGGAGACCTCATAGCAGCCTTCTAATATCTGAAGGGGGCCTATAGGGATGCTTGGGAGGGACTCTTCATTAGGGACTGTAGTGATAGGACAAGGGGTAATGGGTTCAAACTTAAACAGGGGAAGTTTAGATTGGATGTGAGGAAGAAATTCTTTAATGTAAGGGTGGTGAGGCATTGGAATGGATTGCCCAGGGAAGTTGTGAATGCTCCATCTGTGGCGGTGTTCAAGGCCAGGTTGGACAGAGCCTTGGGTAGGAGGTGTCCCTGTCTATGGCAGGGGGGTCGGAAGTAGATGATCTTAAGGTCTTTTCCAGGCCTAACTGTTCTATGATTCTATGAATGAGTTCTGTATGGGCATACTCAGTATTCCTTAAATACACAAAATTTTCTGGACCTTCTTTCAGAATTGTCCTTTCAGGTGTCAGTCCCTTTTCAGAATACTTCTAAGACTTCACATTTAAAATATGGATTCAGAAATCCATCTTCTTGCAGAAAATGTTCCCTTGGCCTTGACTTTGAGCTTGGGACATTTTCCTTCTTATCTGTCTGTCCAGGGGAATGCATTAAGGATCTTGCTAGAAAGAACAATAGGAGCATAGGAACAGGAAACATTTTGTATTCCCAGAATGACTTTATTGAAGTTGTATTTAGTGTCTTCACTCTTGCATTTTAGACTCATTAAAATTTTATGCCATATGCACTTTGACCATTGCATTTAATTTAACATCAGAATAAATACAGGAGTGGGGTGAAGTAGCATGTATTAGTGGACTAGTTGTATTCCTTATTTTTCTTTTGTATATGTTCATATGTTCTATATTTCTTATTCCTCTGTTTGTTGGTTTTAAAAGTAGAGCTTAACATAAAAGATCTCAGGCTTCCTTCTTTCTTTTTATTTCTACTAAGTATGTGTTTTTCAAGGTGGTGGGACTGAAGCATTTGACAAAACGATATATTTTTTTATTCACTGTCTTTTTAGGGAATGAAGAGAAGTGCTTATTTTGAGGGGTATTTCAGGATGAATTGGGTCCACTGGAGGTCACACATTGCAAATTTGGTCCAAGCAAGACTGACTGTAGTTAGATCTGGTTATTCAAAGCCTTGCCCAGCTGAGTTCTCAAAATCTCCAAGGCTGCTCTGGGTGACCCATTACTCTCCTTAAACTACTCTTCTATGAATTCGCCCCCACTCATATCCAGATAGAATTTCTTTGTTGCAACTTTCTTTTGGCCTGTACACTTGACTGCTCTGGATGAGGGAAGGTAAACCTGAAACGGAGCTGAGCTGCTTTAAAGTATAAATGCTAACATTTCAACAGGGGTTCTGTTTTGGCATGCATGTGTTAAACAAGTCTAATCCCCTGTAATTTGTGAAAATAGCTTAACATGCTATTGAAAGGAATTTGGAGATGGTTTACTTCACTTGCTGTAATACATTCCAATCCACAAAACACTGCTGTTACAAAAATTAAGATTTATAGGAACCACTCCTCCTCCCACTTTCATGAAGTGCTGCAGGACCAGACCAGCAATGTTGTGAAAGCAGTGTATGTTATAGATGAAATGCCATGATGATCCTAGAAAGCTGAGTGTACTTCATAATACAAGAAATGCAGCAAAGCAAAGCCGTTCCTACCAAAGTGAACTGGAGAAGAGCCATTCTTGGTGCCCTTAAAAGACACCAAACTTGGGTTATTATGCAGTGATGGTACCAATGGATGTTATTCTTAGCTGGTCTGGCAGCATTTCACTTTCTGAATTAACAGTAAAATGCTAGTGAGTGTCTTTCCTTGATAAACAATTAATGTATTGTTGAGTGCTACATCACAGCTTCAATTTATAATGTGTAATGGGGAAAGAAGAAAGGAGTAAGGCAAATACATCTATAGTTTCTGTCTCTGGTATATTTTTGAGCAGTGTTCTGGATTTTCTTTTTATGTGTTTTATAGTTTACAGACAGACCTGAAACAAAGATCCTGTGTTCAAATATGCATTTGAACATATGCAGATTTAGCATCATCCTAAATTTACTTCTGTTCCACATGGTCAGCTGTGTATATTGGATTTTCTACTTGTTTTGCAGTATTATTTCATTAAGAGAAACAAACTCATAGTACAGAATTAACCTCATGGAAGATAGCACCCTCCTTGCTCTGAAGGAGGAGAAGCTGCAGGGCTGAGATATACCCAGTCATGTAGCAAATCTGCTGCAGGACAGGAATCAGGCTTGGGATTTTGCCATTTCTGCACTCATTCCTCTGGAAGCTTCTGCAGCCATGTGAGACTTGCCTACCTTCTCTTTTTCAGCAAGTTCCTAATGCTCATAAAGACTGGGTGTGTGCTCTTGGCCTGGTACCTGGTGCTCCGGTTCTGCTCAGCGGCTGCAGAGGAGGCACCCTCAAGCTCTGGAATGTGGATACTTTCGCACCCATTGGGGAGACGAAGGGACATGACAGCCCTATCAATGCAATCTGCACCAACTCCAGCCAGATTTTCACAGCTGCAGAGTGAGTTTTTCTTCTTCATGCATCTTTATTTTCCATTGCTCCTAGCAGAATTCTGTCTATGCAAATGCATTTAGGAGAGCTTCAGTTGTGTAAGTCACTTCATAGCAAGCATGGGGAGACCCAGTCCATGTGCCTGAATGCTAGTAATCTACTGCTGTGATCTCCAAGGTGGCATGCATGCACCCCATGGGATGTGCAACATGATCCTTTGAGGTTCAGGAAGAAGATATGCAAACTTCAACAGTACATGTGTGTAATTTATAAGTGAATAAATACATGTGGGGGTGTGTGCTCAGAAAATTTTTAGTGGTAGGGGTGCATGACCAGGAAACTTTGGAGACCACTGATCTACAGGATGGCAGGGAGAATTTGGTAATAGCTGAGAACTTTACCAGCTTGTCTCTGCAGTTGGGCTGTTTACTGCCAGGACTGATCCCTGGCCTGTGGGAATTTTTCTAAAAGCCATGGCATGTATTTGGTTTTAGTTTGATTGAGTGTTTTGTTTATTTTTAAGTGCCGGCATATAGCAGAAGCTTTGCAAGCCGTCCTATTGTCCTTTAAACACCTTGATTGGAATATTTGCTTCCTCCCTAAAAAGCAAATTGGGTAGTGAGCAAATTGAGTAGCTGAAACCTCAGGGAACCTGACCAAGAAAAATGTCTCATTCTGGAGAAAGCTAGCTTTGCTGCTGCCTCCTGCACTTAGTGGTGTAGTCTGAGCACTGGAGCTGAGGACACTATTGTGTTATCTTCTAGTGCCATTTGCAGAAGCTTCTGGCCTTCTGAATTGAAAGCAAGTCTTAGAGCAGGATTTCAGAGTTGCCAAGTTGCCACCTTTGGTGGGAAATTTTTGTACTTAAGCATTAATAGATGGAGTAGAGACATCAAAGCTTGTCTTTGTTTGCCTAAGATAAGGCAAATAAGATAAGTTTAGAACACGTGTGCGTCTGGAATTTGTTCTTTATTACTAGCAAAAGAAAATCCCAGCCTTTTGGCACTTGTAACCGTGTGGTAAAGGTCTACAGAACTTGGGATATTACTCACAATTTACAGTGAAGGCACAAGTTAGAAAACCTCTGTCCTGTGATAAAGTCTGTCCTGACTGCTGCCTCCTGGCTGGTTTTGAGGGGCTTATAATGAATGCATGAGTCAATGTTTGCTCATCACGCAACTCAATGTTTGAGAAATTCATAACTTTTACTCCTTTTTCACAGAATAAATTGCTATTTAACAAGACTATTTTACTTTTTAATTATGCTAATAGAGTTTTTAACATATTCCATGTGATATTTTACTTACACATACTTTAAAATTGTGTAAATAATGATTGTTGCCAAAAGTACGGAATTAGAGCTTGCTTCTCCTGGGTTTCCGAATACCACCTCACAGGTGTATGTTTTCCAGCAAAGGGTTCTTTTTGGAGGGGGGAATTAGGATTTTCATCATCTCGTGATTCTGTGCTTTTTTACCTTATTATAGACTGACATCTCTCACGCAAACAGAGCAAGTTTCATGTCCTGTTCCATTTAACCTGTTACAAGTTTTCAAGCTTTTTTTTTATGGTCAGGAAGTAACCTTGTCCTGTTGAGTCTGTCTCGCTAATTCTGTAGTACATTGACTGTTTGCTGTGGTCTACTGAGTTGCAGTTACATGATAGAAGCTCTTCTCTGTCAGTCTACTTAAGCCTGTTACCGTTAGCTGTATTTTAAAAACAAAGTAATAGCAGAGTAGGATTTTTTTCTTTCTTTAGACATATGATCTTTATGTTTGTCTAGATGCTTAAATGTAGTAGCCAGTGCTGTGATAATTATAGGGAATCTTAAATGTTGTACATGTTCGATTACAAAATCTCCTGGAGGTGGAATGACCTTTGCATATCCATTAAGGAAATACTATTTTGCTGACAGTGCTTTTCTGAATAAATCACTCAAGCTTTTAAGAAAGCTTCCCTCTCATTCCTTGCTTCCCCTTTCCCTCCCCAGTACCTCTCCCTCATCAATTTAATTACCTAGTTCTCTAATACTCCTTTGGTTTGGTTTTCAGTGACCGGACCGTGAGGATCTGGAAAGCTCGAAATCTCATAGATGGACAGATCTCAGATACAGGAGATGCAAGTGAAGATCTTGCCAGTAATTGAAAAGACTGCGATAAAGGAATGGATTGTTGAATTTGAGGTGCACTCTATGCAGTTTGCTGCATGCTTATTAGGTAAACACTGATGACTGGAATGAACTGACAATTAGGAGTGAACTTTTCCACTAAACCTGCTGTCCTTAAAATATGTACTGTATTTAAGAAAAAAATAACCTCTTGGTAACCAGTTTGTGTCTCAGTGGTCACATATATGTCTATGTATTATGGCTGAAATTGTGTGCAAATGTAATACTTGCATTTTAAATTAACTGGAAATCAGTCTAATGACAGTCTCAAAATTATAACCTGGAATATGTAACAAGCGCTCTGCTGTATTTCACTCACCAGTATGATTAGCTGGTTTGCATTTTAGGGTAGCAGGGGAGTGATGATGTCCCAGTAATAAGCCTTTGATTACGACAGGCAGTTTCAAGATTCTAAAAGTCACTTACACTGTTAGAGAAGTGGAGTGAAGAAGCTGTTAATGACACATCTATCTGACACAGCTGTATCCTGCTAACAGAATGCCATGTGATTTGTGTTAATGTTAGCATAGACTCCTTGTTGACCAAAGTTGTGCAGCTATGTATACTCTGTGCTCAGGACTAGAACTCAAATGCTCATAAACTGGTATGTTTTATTAGTGTTTTGCCTATATTCTGTAATGACTAGGTGTTCTCAATCTCATGACAGAAATATATCTTAATCTATTTTTCTTACAGATTTGTTTCTATCATGAAAGCTAGACAAAATATTACAAAAGCAGGGGAGAAGGGAATGTCAATATTAAGGGAAGCTGAGTTTTCTCTTACCTTGCTAAAATAAGTTAGTCAGGATGGGTGGGAACAATCTCAGTGGAAACAGAAAACACGTAAACTATTTTATTTGTGGGGAACTGAATTAACCAC